>JARVGS010001283.1:32112200-32125385 GCA_031762315.1 Hypsolebias antenori
TACATGAGTTATGTGAAATCAGGAGAAAAGTGGGAGTGTACAAATTTTATATATATATATATATATATATATATATATATATATATATATATGAATAAATCAATTTAGGACAAAAACTACTGAATATCTAATAAAAAAAAAAATCAGCCTTGCCCATAGAAAACTCACATCAGTCACTTTTCAGTCAGAGCATCTTATGCTTTGATTAGTTTAGGCAGAGATTTTATTAGTAATGTTTTTGTTGCCTTTTTTCAATTTAAAACCTCCATCAGTTTTCCTTCCAGCTTCATGATTGAGCCATGCTCTAATGTGATTTTACACGAACATGCACAGATCCAGGTTGGGTTGACTCACTGAGCTGATGTGAGATTTGTGAGAGCACTAAGCACGACTCCACATTAAAGAGTTCATTAAACTGGATCTCTGAAAGGAACCCTGAATTTGCGTCTCCTGTATCAGGTGCTGGTCGGTGAAATCAAGTTCTTAAAGAACCCAGCGGGCTTTGTTACTGAACTCACTGCAGCTCTGAGTGTTTGTGCAGATCCACGTGTTTTAGTAAAGAACAAAACCAAATGTGACAACAATAACAAAAGCATCGCAGATCATCTGCATACGCTGTCAGAAAACGTTTGGTTCCATGAGCGTGAAAGAGTGAGCACCAGTGCATTTGTGAAGGAGTGTGTGTTTGTGCTGCAGCTGTGTGTGTGTGTGTGTGTGTGTAACATGTTGAGCTCAGAGGGTCCGGGCGATCAGCGCCAGGCTCTGGGGAGGCATCGTTCCTTTATGGAGCTGTTCACCTCATTGGTAGTTTATGTTCTGTAGCCAAGAGCTGTTGCTGCCATCACACACCACCCTCTGATCCACTCCCGTCCTCTACCCCCAATAAAACTAAGTAACTCCAGAGTTACACTGCCTGTTTGTGTGTGTATGATCAGGCACTTGAGTGTGTGCATGTCCAGGGGGTCTGTCAGCAGTTCCCTCATGGGTCCCAACATAGAAAACATCTTGGCTCTAAAGTGAAGCTGAGATTGTTTCTGACACACTTCACTTTGCTGTTGTGTGCAGAAATGCATGTTTTGGACAAAACAGTTAATGTTACAGATTTCATGTTCCTACAAATGCATAATCTAAACAAGACATGGTATGAACATATTTTTTGCGCTGCACATTACTCCATAAAATGACAGAGTTACCATGACGACAACTACATTTGTAACTGTTCAGGGCCTGAAACAGCTGCATCATGTTTTCATTGCTTCACCAAGATCTGCTGCTAAATGTTCATTAAACAGCAGATTAAAAACCAAAACAAAACATTATTTCATTTGGTTTGGAAACATCCCTAATCAAGAATTTCCTCAGACCATTCTTGGCTCACCATATCCAGTCTGGGACACCAGTTCAGCTGCTCCCCCAATGGGTTTGGTGAAAACCCCCACAATGCCTTTCCCTACGCCAGAGATCACCCCCTTGGCTTTGCTTCCAGCTGAGCTCTGGGTTTCCCAGTTCCTTTGGAAATTTTGCATGGGTTGGTCCACAATGCCTGCTATTGCTCCTGGAAGGACAAGAGAACTTTGGTAAACTCATAAACCAAAAGGTTTTGATTAAAGGACGTATAATACACACAATTAGTGTTTATTGGGATAAACAGTGACAAAAATATATATTTTCATTTCATTAGGTCAGAAACAAACAAATACATGAACTCAGAGTCACACAAGAAGTCAGACACACCTTTGCTCTACAGGAAGTACACCATTTACTTTCTAAATGACTCATGCTCCGTGCATCACACACATTACAGTGATGAGGAGGCAGAACACGTTTCCTTCATATTAGATGACCTAATGCTGAGGCAGGGATGGTCCTACATTCAGGTTGGTTGATGCAAAGCAAAATTAACTAAACTAAAACAAAATGTCTTTAATTCTGTGAATGCTGCTTGAGCCACAAATATAAAAACAACTCATATGTACCTAACAAGCTGATGCCAAGTCGGGACAATCCCTGTCTCAGTCCGTCCCCGAGGCTCTCTGGTAGCTGCCGTCTCCACTCCTCCTGCCTGGTGTAGTGCTCTTCATCCAGAGACAGACGGTCCATGTTCCTTGCCAGACTCGTGGCTAAGTTAGTGATGGAGGTCAGGGTGCCTGAACATGGAAGTGACACGAACATCAGGCGTGTAACATGTGCTGAAGTCACGGTGCAGAACATCTCAGTACACAACATGGAAAAGACACAAATTACAAACATGTAGAGGGGGTTGTCAGCTAATGATCATACTGTACCACTTTATTAATCTAATATGAATTGTAAACAGTCCTACAGGGCATGCAACAGTTTAATAAACTCTAAAATAAAATCAATGTATGAGCGGTGCGCTTTGCAGAGCACAGCTTTCAGCTGAGCATCATGTGCACGTGCTCAGTTCACAGGTCAGCACGTTGCCACATCCATTCAGCAAAATCATTTACACCTGAATGTTTATTCTTATTAGGACTGTGTATTTATTTCCTTTCATTTCTGCGGCTTGACTAGATACTTGACCCTAACCTAAACTCAGTTCACATTTTAGACCTAAACCTGAGCTCTAACCCAAAAACTGCAGCCCACCAAATTAAGACTGAGCTTTGGTCTCTAAGAGAACTAATGGTCCTGATAAGAAATGTGTGTATACCAGGAAATGTCTTAAAAAGATAAACACACGCAGACGTTTGTGTGTGTGACGTCCATCTAGGAGATGTGGCAGTAGAAATAACTGGCAGGCTTCTTTTTTCTGACGGACACATGCAGCATCTCAGCTGCAGCTGGAACACTGAACTGCTTCTCTGATAGATTTTACACTCCATCAATCAGTGCTGAACACGAGGACAGTTTCTACACATGTGCCCGTCTCCCAGCTCTTTAGCCCTGCAGCACAGACTGAACATCCTCTGGTACAGAAAGTTGGGATAGCTATTATTGCTCCTTTTATTTCATGGCAGTTCAAACTAAACAAACAAACAAACAAACAAACAAACAAACACATCATGCGTGTGCACAGAGAGAGCTGCTGATGTGTGGTTGTCTGGTCCCTGAACCTGTCCCAGGTGTCTGTACCATGGTGGTGTGTGTGTGTGTGTTATGTGCACCTTTACTTCCTCTCTTGTTTACTATTAACTTTTATTGTAACAATGTCACACCATGTCACAGCACCATCCTTTAACTAAAAAGAACAAAAACTGTTCATCCTCCGTTACCTTTTGAAATGTGTCTGACAAAGGAGGTGGTTCCTCTGGACACTCCGCTGACAAAGGCCCCGGGCCCCCGGGTCAGACCCTCATATGGCAGGCGGAAGAAGTCGGACACACCGTTTCCAATGCTGCGGACCAGGCTGGCAGGACTGCCGAGGATCTCCAGGGATCCCACCACCCAACCTGGGATGAAGGAACAGTAGATGTACCTTTACTGCGTTGTATTCAAACAGTATTAATCCAAATCCTTGGGAAGAATAACCATTAAGTTTAGCATAGCCCGAGGCTAAACTTTAAACACACACTTTAAAATAGTTGGAGGGAGAATCTTTTATGTAATCAAATATAATTTTCTGAAATGACCCAGCTGGGCAGTTCCAGATTTTTGACACGTTTTGTACTCAACAGAATTCAGAAGACGTGCCTTGAACACTTGTGCTTTTCACAAACATGCCTCTGGAGCTAACTCCCTTCACCGTCCTCTTCTTGCCAAAAACAATTTGAAACCATCACTTCAAGTTCTCATCTTTAGCGACCAAACATTCACAGACCTTAACACAAGTGCACCTGCATGCAATCTTACAAGCGCCACGGTTAGATTTACAACCTCCGACTATCTCACCTCTCTCTCTGAACCGTGGAGCCTCCTTCAGATGGCACGGCTCGCTGATATTTATGCTCTGACAGTTGCATCAGAGAAAGCATTCCCCGAGACACCAGGCCCTGCTCTGCTCTGCTCGCTGTCAATTTGTGCTTGAGTGATGGACTCCACTGGTAGAAAACCAACTCCAGTGGGAGCTAGTGGTTGTTTCTGCTTTCTGTGATCTCCCAGTTGTGGTTTGGGTAAAGTAAAACGTCTTAACAGGGCATGATGTTTACAAGGCAAAGCTTCACTTTCAAACACACATATTAAATAGCAAAAACGTTCTAATGTTCACGGTGCGTGGATTTTACGTGTGTGATGTGGGGATCACAGCGCTCTAATGAGGATCAGCCCCAGGACACGACACTTCCCAGAACCAGTTGCTCTGTGAGGACTGCAGGAGAAGGTGGCGAGGTGACATGTTGAAATACGAGCAGAAGCGAGGGCTCTAACGAGAGACGGCAGGAAGGAAGCGTCTGACTGCAATGACCACTTCTGATGTGGAAATGATGGGGTTAAATCAGACCATGTGCGGGGGGCTCGGACTTGACAGAGAAAGACACGGAGCAGCTGAAGGGTCTGATAAGTCAGCTGAGACTACAATCACAAACTGATGATAAAACTCTGCCTTTAAACATGAATCAGGACTCAGCTGCTAACTAAATAAAAAAATCTGCTCTGTCCTAAAAAAACAAAAAAACTAATTGGTGCATTTTCTGCCAAGAAGGTTCAGCTGCAATCTAAGTAAGAATAAATGGATCCTGATATCTTATAGTGAGGTGTGGAGGATGCAGCAGCAGGAGAAGCTGAGCACCCCCCTCCTCCTTCAACCCACCTGCTCTAAAAAGGGCTCCGGCAGCGTAGTGCATGGCCAGGGCGTGGACCAGCTGTCGGGCTGTGGTGCAGAGCGGCCCCCTCTCAAACACAGCGAAGGACAGAGGCGTGTGGTCTGAGGCGATATACAGCTTCAGGGAGGCGTGGATGCTAACCAGCAGGTTGACTGGCTGAATGACCAGCCTCTGCAGACGCACAGGGTGGACCAACGCCTGCACAGACTGCAGCACCTAAAGGATATCACACAAGTCATCTCTTACTCATTTAAAAAAATTAATGTCACGTTTCATCCCAGGTCTCTACAGCAAAGACAAATAAATAACTCTCAGAAGAACATTGACTCAGACAGGTTGTTGGCCATAATGAGGCCAAACATTGCTTCCAGCATAACTGGCACAAGTTTAACCTCTCTACAAACAGACGATGAAATTCAATGAAGAAACCATGCTGAATACAGATGTTCAGAGTGCTGCACCTGTTCGGGCAGGACTGGACTTGCTCCAGGCTCTCTGACCCTCTTGGACTCCACAGACCTGCTGGGGATGTACGAGTCGAACAGCGTCTTGATGTAGTAAACAAACGTGTCCTCCAGGTAGACTCTGGCAGGCTGGAGCTGGAAGCTCACCTTAAAGGGAAACGCACAGGAAGCTGTTCTAAAACCTGATACTTCATAACGATTTGGAAATAAACAACAAACAAACAAATAAAGAGGGGTGGACAGAAACATTAACCAGACGCTTGATTGTTGGAACAGCTGCTAAAATTATTTTCTGTTCTTACCAGCCAAACCTAAATTTATTCACAGGCCAACGTATGACTGTGCTGGAACAACTCCTAAAGGAAATACTCTCAGAACGTTAAAAGAACAAAAATTATTCAATAGAAAAAAGTACTTCAAAAATGTTTTGGACATTAAGGGCATGTTCTGAAACATTTTTTTGCACTAGCACTGTTTTATATGATTAGACTGTTACTTGTTTTAATGACTTTTCATGTCTCGTACTTTGTTTTCATTCTAATTTTAATTTTGCTTTCATTTATTTTTATAGTCATCTTTCCGCTCTACACTTGTTTTGATGTGATTTGACATTGTTTTATTTTATTGTCACATGTAATTCCATTGTGGAAAAGGGCTATATGGTGCAGGCCATGGAAGCTAAAGTGTCCCAACAGGAAGAAAAAGAGCAAACAGAATGTAACCTCCTCCACAGTGCATCTGTCTGCAGCGAGCACCATCTTCAGCTGCAGAAAACACGACTTCTTGAACTCTTCCAACATCTCTGGGGACTCGGTGGGATTGGCGTCCCTGCTCCACAGAGCTCCAGGCTCAGTTCCCCCTCTCTGATCTTGGCACAGCAGGACAGGAAAGTGGAAACTCGCCCGGTTGTACAACTGGTTGTCCACCTGAAGACTGGAGGCGTAAACCTCGACCAGAGACGAGTCAGACACCAGAGCGGAGACAGAAGCAGCCATGGCACAATCAGCTGCCAGCTCCGGGGGGAGGGGACTGGGTGCAGGACCGAGGCTGAGCAGCAGCTTTGTTAACGTGAGTCTCAGCAGCTCCACGGGCCCAGTGGAACTCGTGATGTCATCACTTAACATCACACTGGCCTGGCTCAGGAGGATTTTAAAAGACAGCTTGGAGGACCTGAAAACAAAACATGAAAGTTCAGCGTGAGCAGCAGAACTGTAAACCGAGTGTTTCACACATGAAAACACAGCCACAGTTAACGATGTTAAATTGGCCCTTTTCTGTACAAGCAAACATTTTCAGCTTATACACCATACACTACTTCCAACATGTCATGTGTGTGATGACTGATTATTTATAGAGAATAATACAAGACCAAACTCATTCATGCTTGGCTGATGTTTTATAAATCTCCTAACAGAACATTAATAAAAATCATTGTCTGAGCTCATTTGTTTACTTTTACCTAACCAGCCATTATATTAATATCCTGTTTAGCCAAAGTGACACTGCAGCGATGTGTTGATGTAATGGAATAAAACTGTAACAACGTTCTACTGTACAGCTGTGGCCAACGTTTGGAGAATGACACAAAGATCGGTTCTCACAAAGTCTGCAGCTTCCCTGTTTTACATCTTTTTGTTTGATGTTTCTACTGAAGTATAATTACAAGCATTGCACAAGTTTCAAAGGTTTTTATTGACAATTACATGAAGTTTAAACAAAGATTTGCTGTACTTGTGTTCATTTTCAAAGCCCCTGCAGTTCACTAAGTGTAAGTGATGACGGCTCATTCCACCTAATCAATCCTCAGAGTTTGTGAGAATTTCTAGGTTTTTGTTTGTCCACCGACCTCTTGAGGCTTAACCACAAAGTGTCACTGGGCTTAAGGTCTGGAGAGCTAACTAACCCCAGAATTTGATGTTTTGTTCCAACAGTAATTATGACTTTAGCTTTATGCACTGTGCTCCAACATGTAGGGAAAGGCATCGTCACTGAGCTGTTGTTGGCTGGTTGGGAGAAGCTGTTCCAGAGGATGTTTAGGTTCCATTCCTTCCTCATGGCTGTGCTCTTAGGTACAACTGAACAAGAAGTACCGTCTTTTCACCCTATAAGTTGCAGTTTTTTGCATAATATGCATGCTCTGCGACTTATACGCCAAAGCAACATATTTATGGATTATTTCCTATATTTATAAACCAATTTTTGGTTGAGATATGACGTTTTCATTTATTCTGACTGACAATATAGAACACTACCATTTTCAGTTGCTATATGGTACTCGAGTAGTATGGCATGCCACTGTAACATGTAGTAGGGAAAAAAGGCTATTAATGACCCAATCAGCTTGCCATAACCTGCCACCGTTGTCTGCCTGGCGCAACCATCAAATCAGATTCATTTTGCTGCGCTGCCCCGGTGAAATACAGCTGATTTGGCCATTAAAGTGCATTTATTAAGCAGAAGTTCAACTGAGACATACCTTTACTATAATGTCGAGCATACAAATAATTGTTTTTAGGTGGCTATCTTGTTAAATTTTGAAGAAATGCATTGCGAGTCCTCTCGTGCATGTGCTTACTTCTGCATATCAGGTTTTGAAATGCAGCTGATTTGACAGTTAAAGTGCATTTATTAAGCAAAATTAAACTGAGACACACCTTTGTTATAATTTCAAGCAAACAAATAATTGTTTTAAGTGTTAATCTTGTTGAATTCTTATTAAAGTTCCCCCGTGCATGCTCCTGCGGCCACCATTTGGCAGCCAATTGATTTTTGGCACAGCACCGGCCTTCATTTCTAGGTTTGGCCCACATTTCCAGGTTGTCAGCAGTGATGTATAATACCGGTAGATGCGGCATAAATGGCAAAGTGACATATTTATGGATTTTTCCACTTTATTAGACATATTTGGACTGATGTGACTTATAGGGCAGTACGACATGTATGGCGGAAAATACGGCAAACTCACTCAAGGATGGTTTCTGTATGGTTTGCTGTTGGCATGACACAGGATTAATTGAGGCAATCACATTTTCATCTCAGGATAGTCTTTCCTCATGCCCCAATAAATATATATATTTGAAATTTATCAGAGAAAAATACACCCCAGTTCTCAGCAGTCCAATTACTGGACATTATGCAGAATGTAAGTGTGTCCCTGATATTTTTCTTAGAGAGATGTAGCTTCTTTGCTCCATTCAATGACACCAAGTCATCATCCAAGTCTTCGTCCCACTGTGTGTACAGATGCACTCACTTCTGTCTGCTGTTGTTCCTGAGCACACTCAGCACCCTGATCATGCAACTGAATCAACTTTAGAGACAGTCCTGGCATTTGTTGGTCTTTCATGGGAACCCTGAGGCCTACTTCACAACAACTGAACCTCTTTCCTTGAAGTTCATTATGATCTGATAAATGGTAGTTCTATTTCATCCCTCCTGACCGCCAGAGGGTGGTGCTGAAAGCACTGAATGTTCCCTTTGTCATGCAATCAGAGGCTATATAGCCTGGCGTCATCCGCGGCTCTACTCCTATTTCTTCTTGCACCCGGTTAAGTCCAAGGCTTCAGGCCTTTGGATTTTTTTTTCCCACCATCGTCGGAGGCATGACCGCCTTTTGGCCGGAGAAGCGTGTTCACCTTCCTATGGCTGTGACGGTTTAACCTTCGTCAAGGTATTTCACTGGGGCTGCAGTGGCTTTCGCCCATCTCCCAACCACAGTGTTTGACTACTGTGTGTGATTCAACACTGGTGAGTAGTCTTTTGCTTATTTTGCGGCACCGTTTGCTTGTGACGGCTCTGTCTGCCTTGTGAGTAGGCTACCGTGTGAGATTTGACACATGAGTAGTCTTTACTTTTGCCTTTGTTCAATTTGGTAGCGGCACCGTCGGCTCTGTGAAGGCTTCCAACCACGTAGTCGGGTTGGATTGTGCTCAGAGTTTTATTTACGTAGCCAGCTGTGTTCTGGTCTTGTTCTCTAAGTTGTAGGGTGAGCGTTCGTGCACCCTCTTATCAATATTTTTTTTCACCAACCTCATATACAGTTGGATTGGCTAATGGTGCTAGCCTCGCTGAGTTTTTTTGGCCTTGTGTTCTGTTGGTGAAGGTTAGCATTGTGCACCCTTTCCCAAAGCATTTTTTCACCAACCTTATAAACAGTTGGACTGAGCTAGTGGTGCTAGCCTCTCTCAGTATGGCCTTGTTTTCTATTGGTGAGGCTGGCGTTGTGCCCTCCCATATAATTTTTTACCAGCATCATGACGGTCAGGATGAACTAGACTTACTAGTTCTGACCTTGATTTGATTGGTGAAGGCATGTGTTCGCGCCCTCCCTCTCCCAATCATTCTTGCCGGCATCATAACACTTAAGCTGAACTAGGCTTACTAGTTCTGACCTTGTTGTGATTGGTGAAGGCGTGCGTTCCCCCCAATCATTCTCACTGGCATCATAATGCCTAGGCTGAGTTAGGCTTACAAGCTCTGACCTTGTTTTAATTGGTGAAGGTGTGTGTTCGCGCTCCCCCTCTCCCAATCATTCTCACTGGCATAACACTTGGGCTGAGCTAGTCTTACTAGCTCTGATCTTGTTTTGATTGGTGAAGGCATGGGCGCCCCCCCCCCCCCCCCCCACACACACACCAATAATTATCGCCGGCATCATAACGCTTAAGCTGAACTAGGCTTACTAGTTCTGCCCTTGTTTTAATTGGTGAAGGCAAGCATTAGTGCCCCCTCTCCCAATCATCTTTTACCAACTTCATACAGTTGGACTAGGCTTGTATCCTGGACAAAGCTGGTGGTGCCAGCCTCTTCGCTGAATTGCAATTTTTTTAACTAAGTAGGAGCATGGACGGCTCCCACTGCTGCATGTGTTGTGGGGCCGTGCTCCAGGTGGATGATGGTCATGACCTGTGCCCTGCCTGCCTTGGACATGATCACCTACTGGAGGCCCTATCAGAGAACCCCTATATGAACTGCAGCTTCATGCCTCGAGCAGTGAGGGTGGCTCGGCTGGCCCAGTTTCGCCCCGAGCTTGGCAGTGAATTCCTACTTTCTGGGCAAGAGAACCCACTTAGGTGCTCGACGCGCTGGGCCGAGGTCACAACCTCTGTGGCCCCTCCTAGAAAGAGGTGAGCCAAGGCTGGTCAGGGTCTCTCCATGAGAGTGGAACAGCTAGTGGAGCAGCTGTCCGCAGAATTGGCGGAGATGAAGTCCCTTTTTCAGGCACGGCAACCAGGGGCCAAGCCAGGGGCAGCGACCGGACTCTCCTCCCCACCCATGCCTGAGCTGGCTGCAGAGGAGGAAGTGTTACCCTTGACTGCCTCTCTCTTTCTAGGTGAAGAGGAAAAGTCATCTCACGTGTCAGAAGCTGGTTCATTTTCTTCGTTCCGGACCGCAGATAGTGGGTCAGGTGACGACTCGATGCAGGACGCCATGCATATAGCCCTAAGACAACTGCAGCTGGAGTTCCCGCAACCAGAGGAGTCCACCCCTGGAAGTGCCTTCTCCAGGAGTGGACAGGCCCCTCCTCCCTTTTCTGTCCCTCCATTGGAGGAGTACCTGAGGGAGTTACATAGTTGTTGGCAGGACCCAAAACTCTTCGCACTTCTCGGTGGTTGGCCGAGCCTTGGTGGCCATGCATGAGCCAGCTGTGGTGGGCTTGGATTGCATGCCAGCGATGGAACCTGCTGTTGCCTCGCTCATCGTGTCACTAGCGGAGGCTCTGCGCAGGGAAGTTTGGTGCCCACAACCTCAGTGTCGTTTCACAGTTGAGTTCCTCTGTAGAGCTTATCAAGCTGGAGCACGTGCTGGCCACCATGGCAATTCCATGGCACACCTCATGTTTTCCCTTCAGAGCACTTGTAGTGCAACAGCAGCACTGAGCTTTAGTGATGCGGCACTTCAGGCCTTTGCAATTGATGATGTAGAACCTTGGGCATGTTATGTCCTTCCTGGTCTAGGTTCGCCGACAAGTCTGGTTGGCGCAGTCAGCTTTGACTGAGCTATCTTGTAGAACCCTCCGTAATGTCCCAGTGGTGGCGGGGGAATTATTTGGTTCGGCTGCTTGGAGGCGCTGGAACAGACGGTCCAGGCATGACAGACGGGCAGTAACTTTCGAGCCTTAGCAGGGCGATGCCCCCTTCACTTCCTTGGCTTCCAAGGTGCCATCGGCTGATCCTAGTATTCGGCCACCACCTCGGGGTTGTAATCGACCAAGGGGTCTTTACCCTTGTGTGGGTCAGCAAAGACCCAATGGAGGCCTTTGTGAGTTGGCCCATCAACCAGCTGTGCAAGTTTGGACCAGGAACTCTGGCTGCCGCTCCACCACGGCCCTTAGGAGCAGTGAAGGGAGACGGTGATGCCACCAGGCCGACCATTGGACATTTCTTCCAACAGCAGCTCAGTTACTGGGCTGCTCACGCTGTGGACCCATGAGTGTTGCCACTCTGACTCATGGTTACTAGCCACAGTTCCAACGGCGGCCTCACACCTCACACCGTGTCAAGATGACTGTAGTCGCCAACTCGGTGGAAGCTACAGCACTAGGCCAGGAGCTTTCGTCTTCCTGGCCAAGGGTGCAGTCGAGGCAGTGGACCCTCTGCAACAACCCAGAGGCTATTACTCGACTTGTTTCCTCGGACAAGGGGACAACGGGTTTCATCCCATTTTAGATCTGATGGGACTCGACCAGTACCTAAGGGTGCTGCCCTCCCACATGCTCATGATTGCAGAGGTCCTTCAAGATGTCACGAAGAGAGGACGGTTCACGTCTATTGACCTGAAGATGCTTATTTTCAGGTGCCTATTGTGGCGGAGCATCGCCACTTTCTCAGGTTCGATGATTGCTAGAGCTCGCCCATCCGCTCAAAGGTGGGAGGCATATTCCAGTTGGTCAGTCGGTTCAGGCTAGGCAAGCAGCTCCCCTACATTGCCTTCTAGCAGCTACTAGGCAGACCGACATCACTCAGGTGGTGTCCTTATGCCTGCTGTCACTTCGCCCCTTGATAGCCCCTTGAGGTGGCTCAGCAGCTTTTGCCTGGATGCCAGGCTGCACAGGTATCATATGCTCACAGAGACATTGTCATGTATTCAGGCCCTGACTCCATGGAGGGACGAATATTATTCATACAGGGGTGTCCCCATGGGAGTGGTAGTGTGCTGCGGGGAAGTGGGCATGACAGATGCCAGCTCCAGGGGATTAGACACTGTATGGCAATGCAGAGCAGTTCAGGGCCACTGGGGTCAATGGATCGCTCCAACCATTTAAACATACTGGAGGTGTGTGCAGCGCCTTGGCACTCAGGTACTTCCTGCCCCACCTGGAAGTGAAGCATGCTCTCATTCAGCTGGACAACACTTCTATTGTCTACCATATCAACCACCAGCGGACATCAGGTCAGCACAGCTTCTGGGAATGTCCAGAGAGCCCTTGTAATGGGCCTCTCCTCGCCTGTCCACCCTTGGTCGTGGGTGTGGCCACTGCAAGGCTAGGACAGCTGCTGACGTGAGCACTATCCACCATCTGGAGTTTCTCCAGTCTCTCCTTGGTAAGGGTCGCTCTCCTTTGACACTTACAGTTTATGTAACAGCTATATCATCTGATCACGCTGGCATTGATGGCCGTGCGGGGGGAGCCATGATCTAGTCTCTCTTCAGTGTGTGGTGCTCATAGGTTACACCCGCCGACAACTACACCAGCACCAGGTTGGGAGTTGCCCTTGGTTCTCGAAGCTCTGTGCCGCCCTCCATTTGAATCTCTAATGCAGGTGGACCTCAAGTCTTTCATGGTTTTTCATGTAAGACGACTTTTGTTGGCTATGGCCCTGGGGGCTCGGATGTTACCTTGTGGCCTGTAGTGATCTAACCTCCTCCATCAATCTTGTCCCTGAAAGACCTTCATAAAGGACAGAATCTGTTATCCCATTAATTTGAATCCAGGACACAAATTATCTCATCAAGAGACTTTTTTATTTTTGTCCTAAGTCAAATAATCAGAAGAACAA
>JARVGS010001283.1:32137465-32155007 GCA_031762315.1 Hypsolebias antenori
TCCGAGTTACGGCAAAATCGACCTACGAACGGTCCTTAGGTCCGGAACCCGTTCGTAACTCGAGGACAGCCTGTACTTGATCATCCCTGCTTGAAGTAAAGCTGTTTATATTTCCTGACATTCAGAGAGAGGAGGTTTTCACCACCTTCTGTTTTCCAGGGAAGGCTCCCAAAGTAACGTCCACCTCCACGTGTCCCTCCTCATCCAGAGTGACCACCACTGCGTTTGAGCCCTCCTTCCAGCGAGGAGACGTCAGGTCATGGACCAGTTTCAGTGCAGCGGACTTGTGGACAGTGTTAGTGTGGGCCCAGTAGATACCGATCTGGAAGGCCTCCTGAAGTGTGCAGGAGAGAAAGAGGAAGGGATGTTAAAAGTAAAGAGTTGAGTCAGTGACTGACAACTTTTACTAAAACTCAGTTACAGAAACAGCTGTGGCTCCCAGCAACTCTTCTCATCTCAGTGTTGCTGAACGGCACTTCAAACAGCACTGGCAGCAGCATGACCTCTATTTTAGCTCCCTCTTCTACAATTTATTTAGTGAAATGTCCAGCAGATGCCTTGGAGCCATAGTGCATGTTCATTTATGTTTCAATCTGCCACATGAGTTTCTACTGAGATGGTCTCTATTTGTAGGGACACGATAAATAACGCAGCACTATGGAAACAAAGATGCATTTGTTTCTTTTCACAAGCTTTTAAGTATTAACAACTTTTTTTATTTTGTTCCTTTGTGCTGAACCTTATTAGTGATTATTCTTTGATATGCTGCCTTACCACTTAGCTCTGGGTTACCAACAAAAAAAGAAGTCTCTGCATGTGTTTGTTATGTTCCACAGGGGAAAAAACACATCTGCAGTCAACTTCTACTGATCCTGGAAGAAGAGAGAAGACATGGCTGCAGTGTTGTGGGACAGAGCTTGGCTGCAGACGTAGGCAGGGAATATTGTTGTCATGCAGCTCTGCTGGATGATCTCAGGTTTTGTGCCTATTAGTCAAGACTGAGATGAGAAAAGGGCTGGATTCATAAAGATGGCTGTGATGTCATGAAAAGACATCTAGGTCATAATGTAATGTCAAAGTACATCTTCAGTAAAACAGTAAAGATATCTGGCAAGCGTACGGTGGTTTAATGACTTTCAGGAAAGCAATTAGTTCACTGTCCAAGTTCAGAGGGATGCTATTTAATCTTGGTTTGCAGTATGATATGAAGCTGTTTTAGAAAACTGAAACTGTTGTGGTGTATATCTTATTCAATTTAACTCATATACATTGGAAAGTCACACTAAAATTGAAAAACAGTTGTTTCACATAATCAATAGTGGAGGAAAAGTCACAAATCTAGAAAAAATAGAAAGGAAAATCTAGAGCAGTGGTTTTCAACACTGGGCTCGGGGGTGACTGTGAGTGACAAAACCACACGTGGGGTCCTCAGATAATCTGCAGGAATCAATTAAAAGCACACTGATTGGTGAAAGCACATTTTAATCTAAACTGTTTCCAGCAATAAATACAAAGTACAGTACTCATGAATTATATTAAAAATAGTATTGTACATGTTGACTGTGTTATGTTTAATAAGATTAACAAAGCTTGTACAACTAAACAGGCTGTATTTATATTGTTCCATGTTCCACTAACAGCACTTCACTCTCAGACTGCAGGTTTACTTGTGGTTCCTAGAGTTTCCAAAAGCAGAATGAAAGAAGATCAGGCTCCTCTCTTGTGGAACCAACTTCCAGTTTCTGTTTGTGAAGCTGACACATTGTCCAGTTTTAAGTGGGCTGAAGACTTTCCTTTTTAATAAATCCTATAGTTAGGGTTGGCTTGGCTTTCCTGAGCTGTCCCTTAGTTCTGCTGCTATAGGTTTAGACGGCTGGGAGGACAAACTGACCATATTTTCTCATTCTGCTAATGTCTTTACTTACACTAATCTACCTGTTTGTATTTACTTCTATCTTAACATGTTTTTTTGTCTTTCCAACTATAGAAAGTACACCTGGACCTGTCATTCTGAGTTTGTTTCTTCTTCCTGTCCTCTCAACCCCAGTTGGTCGAACAGATGTCTGCTCATCATGAGCCTGGTTCTGCCGGAGGTTTTGTCCAGTTAAAAAGGAGTTTTTTTTTTCTTTCCACTGCCTCCTTTGTGTTTGCTCAGAATGGGAGACTGTGACGAAGTGAAGATTCAACACAATCTGAGGTCTTCTATAGATAGAGAACTTTTACTAATTGGCTTTTATAATGTATGTGAACGTTTCTGTTCAGTGCCCTGAGACGACTTATGTTATGAATTGGTGCTATAAAAATAAACTGAACTGAATTTAGAACCAAAGGCCTGCCATTGTCATTAGAGGGTAGGAAGCTGAAAAGTTTGGGAACCACTGGGCTAGAGAACATAAATATTTCTCTCAGACGTGTTTGGACATAAAACTGAAAATACTTTGACCCCAACAGCTTTGATTCTGATGACTTTTAAACAGCCCTCCAACAGGATACAGAATATGACACCTGACCTTGAAGTTAGGCGGCACAACGACTTTGCCAGCTGGTATCTGCAGAATTATTTTCTCTCCTTCAAAAAGCCAGAGGTCCCACTGAGAGTTGTTGGTCAGGAGAGCCCAGGGCAGGAGCTCCACCAGCAGCGTGTTCAGACCGGACTTCCAGCGCGACAGCTTCACCTGCATAGGACTGTCCCACTGTGCAAGAGACTCCAGCCCTGACCTGTGTGAGCAGAAGAAACTTTTACTAGAATCACTCCAGCAGCATCTGAACATACAAACAGAAGAATTCAGAGATTTAAAGTAATACACAGAAATCAATTCTGAAGCACACAAATATAGCCACTGCTAAAACGACAAAGTACACAAGCTTTTTTTCTATATTCTAAGAATAATTACGACTTTTATGAAGATCTAAGACATGATGTATGAGTTGTTGTATAAACTCTATAAGACGTCTAAAAGAAACCTAAATCTAAACAAATGTTAAAGCTGCTGCCAGAGGTTGAACCAGCACTCACTGTGAGAGTTATCTTCTGAGCTAATGTGAACGCAGTAGATGGATGCTCCATACAGAAACACACTTGTCTACACAGCGTCCACTATAAATCAGAAGATTATTCCAGCAGTGAGTGCTGGTTCTGGCCTGTCTGGTCATCACATGAGGATTTTATTCTAGTTTTGAAGTGAAACTCATGAGTTCTGATACAGTGGAAGTCAGTGGGAGAAAAACTATTTCCTATAGCAGTGAGAGAAACAAGTTCATTTAAAGTTTGAATGATATTTCTACAAGGGTGTTAAACTCTGTTACAAAAAGGGTTAAAATTAAAAACATCAAGCCATGGGCCAGTTTCAGTCAATACCTGACCTCTGACCTACTACCCTTTTTTGTGGTTGCAGTTTCATCAACAAGAGTCTGATCGGTCTCATTTTACGTTCACTGTTGCTCTTTCCACATCAGAAATCAAAGATTAAACCGTTCAACCTTGATTTCACTTTAATTTGACTAAATTGTAAAGCAGTATGGTCAGCTTTTGTTGTTTTTATGTGCTATATAAGTTTATTGAACTAAATCTATCAGCTGTTTAAGCAATATGAGAAAAGATACAATAATGATAAAAAATACATTTAAACTATCTTGGTGGGCCAGATAAGATGTTGAAAAGGGCCATATTTGGCTCACGGGCCTAGAGTTTGACAATGCAGAACTCCAGAGAGGTGAGTTTTGTTATTTGTTTTGCCAAAAATACTATTGCTGTCCAAAGGGTCATTTTTGGCAGTTTGTTATTGTTTCTCTCCATCCTGTGGAGTAATAACAAACTCACAGTGCATTATTGCTTCTCGAGCCACACGTACTATGGCGAGTCAAGTAGACGTGATCGAAGCAATCAGACAAGCTGAACAACTTTCTACTACAATGGTTCTGGTTCTTATTTAGGCCACTGTGGTAAGCCTATTGGTATACAGAGCCCAAACTCTAATCTGTGAACATACAACAATCATTATGTTTACAGAAAGACTATTATTATTAGCAGCAATTATTGTCTGGCCAGCTAAGTCATACAAGTAAAACATTTGCCCAAATTGAAAGCAAATCTTTTAGAAGCTGTTTACAGTTGTCCCTCGTTTATCACTGGTGTTGGTTTTCAGGCCCCCCCAGTGATAAGTGAAAAACTGCGAAGCAGAGACAGTAGTAAAAGAGAAGTGCAGCAAGACAGCAAAGGGTTAACCCTTCATGCATCAGCAGTACGGAGCAGAAATGTACTTCTTGATCAATTACACTTCAACAACTGAACATAGAAGCTCCAACAAAATTGAAAATAACTTTTAACACTTTTATATTTTGTGATTATGATGATTTTATGATGTGAAATACTTTGAATTTTAAGTTGGAAGACAAAAGTCCATCAGTGCAGCTGGACAGCAAAGGGTTAACCCTTCCCAAAGCTGATGCAGCACAGAGGAGAAATGGACATTTTTATGATTTAAACTTTACCTAGAGAAATTGCATTTCCTGCAAAAATGCAGTGTGGATGCTTATTGTGTAAGAACTAGCTGAAAAACAGCTGAAATGTAGCTGAAATGGAAATACAAGCCTAAGTGAAATTAGCAAGGAATAGCTGAAAAGTAGCTGAAAGAAGCCTAGATTACCAGAAGAAAGTGGAGAGAGCACAATTGTGCCCATTTAGGCTGAAGGATGCAGAAATGTGCGCATAAAAGTGGAAATCCTCTTGAAAAAACAGAAATTTACAAAAATAAATTTAAAATAAATAAATTTTAAATAAACCATCCATGCAGCGTGGATTTTTTATTAAAAATATTACAGTATTTAAATTTAAATTGATTATTTACACAGAAGGAGGGAGATTGGCAGGTGATGAGTTTGATTGCGAAGCAGTGGGCGTGGCAGAAAGCAGAGATCATGACAGGCTGCAGGAGGGAGCTTCTCCCTGCACCTGCGGTCTGCACACAGGTGCAGCAGCTGCTAAATCACTAAAGAATATATTTTAAATAAACAACACATGCCGCTCATGCAGCTCAACCATCAATCAGCCAATTGTGTGTCATGTCCAATCTTACTTTGAAAAACCGTGAAAGAGCGAGTCCGCAAAATTCGAACTGTGAAGTAGCGAGGGACTACTGTATTTAATTTTGCAGTGAGGCTGTAAGACTTTAACAGAATACATGCAAGAACTAAATAAATTTAAAAAAATCAATTAGAGCGTGTTGAACATAAACAATTTTTACACTGACAGACCATTAACACGCTGACAGCAGTCACAAAGACTAAACAAATACAAAGAAAGAAATGACCTGTCAACAAGTTATGCAACACAAACATATTCAGAGAACAGTCGACAAGACATCTGGGATCACACATTGGCATGTTGAGACTCCGACAAACAGCCAAACAGACAAAAACACACAATCATTTTTCCACCGATTCACTGACACAGCAGTCGTTTTAAAGCACCCGTGGTCTCATGAGCCCTAAACAGAGCTGGATGCCAGAGCAGAGCCAAACAAACATTTTTCCCACATTTTCTCTGAAGTTCAAAGTCATTAAATACAAACCAGTTTTCCCTTTCCCACAAGGCCACCTGGACCTGGCTCAAGCTACCAACCTGCCAACTCAAACTCGTCACACACCCCAAAGACTCTGCTGTGACACGGGACCAAAACTGGGAACAGCTTTTCTTTACCATTTACTGGTGTTTATGTTAGTATGTGTGGTTGAAAAAAGGTGGTTGACCTCAAAGCTGAGGACAGCAAAGTGCAGGGATCATAAATCATATTACACAGCTCACAAGAAGGTAATTGAAAGAAATGTGCTCAACTGCTTCTGTCAAAACCCACCAACTGTGGAGGTTCAGGGTTTTGAATGTGTTGAGCAGCTGGCTGCTCTCAGTTCCCCGACTCCAACCGCTACAAGACGTTTGTTTAACGATTGTGGAGGTGTGCTGCTGCCATTAAAAATCCAATCAACAGAGAAAATAACATTTAGCACTTTCAACTTCCGTTTCCCCTTCAAAAGGCCACAGTCACACGCTCACTGAAGCAAACTGGGCTGGTTTCATTACAGTCCAAACAACAAACATGATCAGTGTTACCACCATTAAAGACAAATATTGATCCAAAAAAGTTAAGTCAGGTCCTCTGGACGGTTTCTTTTTGTTGAAATGTTTTGTCTGTCATCCAAAAGTTCATCAGTCTGAGGAGCCACAACAAACTCAGTTTTATAACTAAGACTGAGGCACAGGGGCTGAGAAACTTTGTTGGATTGTTCTAGCTGGGTTATTGATTATGAATCAGGATATACAAACTGAACTGTGGCTTCTGTTTCCAAGTTCTCTAAGTGTGTTTAGAGATGGCACCAGTGGCGATTTTAGCCTCTTTTGGGGGGTGCTCAAGCACCCCTAAATTTTAACTCGGCACCCCTGAAAAATCAAGAAACCATCAATAAGGTTTTGTAAGGAAACAGTTTTCAAACTTAGATTCACCAAAATATTGATTAAATATGAATTAAATGATGACACAGGCGAATAATATCTGATTTTTTATTTATTTATTGCATGAGTCGGATCCTCATCGACACCTGTCAATAATTCCAGTAGGCTTATCAATAACTGACCAAATGGCAAATTTGTCCTGAAGTGAAACACCTCTTACCTGCAGGAGATGGGGTGGGGGTGGGGGTGAGGGGGGTGTTGAGAGAGAGAAGCAGAGCGCTACATCTGTAGCATCTTCACTAGCGTGTTTGTACTGTGCACCGCAATACAATTGCCAGCAGTTGTTGACTGGGGTGCAAGCGGGTGTTGGGATGCCTGAGAGAAGCAGAGCTCTTTTCACACAAAAAGCTGGTGGTCGGGTTACTTCTTGTTGCTCTCTAAATTGAATCAAGTGTTTACTTATGTAGGTAAACATATAATTCGATAACTATCAAAAACTACTTTAGAGAGCAACAAGGAGTACCGTAATCTGCCCAACAGCTCTCTTTCTTGCTGCTCTCTAAAATAGTTATTGAATCAAGTGTTTACTTATGTAGGTAAACGTAGATGTTTAACATCCTGTAAAAATACACCAGAATGAAGGAAATGGCACGTTTATTCAAAATTTTATGGGGAAGGACCCCCAGAGCCCCGCCTCCCACACACACACACACACACATTGCAAATACTTCTGACACCAATGGCCACTGCGTTGTTCAAGCCATAGTCAACACTGGGGGGCTAAAGCACGTGTGAAGGTCAAATTCTACAACTGCCCATGGATGGCACACATGACTCACTTCTACATAAACAGTACAGTATATAGTTTTAATATTTTCTCAGAAGGTCTTCAGAGGTACAGAATCCTCTCATTGAAGCAAACCACTACTTTCTGTGATGGAGAATGTGCTTTAACTTGAACCTGACAAGAGGACCCCAAACCACGAATTCAAAAAAAAACCTCCTGAAGACAGAAAAGTCAGACAGCGTATGATATATAAAGGAGAGTGATGTCTATTGTGACATTTGTATGAAACACAATGCTATGTGTGTATGCAAAAATACATGTTGGGGGAAACGGTGTGTTTGTGTAAAAAGAGCGCAGGATTTCAGGCGACCACAGGCCGACATGTGGCTCACATGTCCAGCAGACCCACTGGGTCTCTGCTGCTCGGCGCCTGAAGAGAAATGTGTGGTTGGCTCTCCTGCTTCCATCAACATGTGATTGGTTTGTATCAAAAGATGATTCCCAAAGTGACATTTGCAGACAGTTTCATCAAACGTCTATGAAGTTGTACATGCACACTCACCCTTAGACCACATAGATGCATACGAGCAGGACACGCACAGAGCCGAATCTGTAGAACTCGGCTGAAGTGTGTGTTGTGTGTAAAAAGACTGCAACAGAATGAGAGTTTGGTCTGCAGGTGAGATTGGTGCAAAGGCCTGATACGTGGCTCTGCACTGGGTTACCAGTTAACTTTTGTTATTATGTGGCCAAACAGTAAACAACTTATTGATGCCATACTTGGAGAACTTTGAAAGGCACGTGTAAAAAAAACAGATCTTTATGAAAACTGTGTTGATGAATCAGATTTAATGTTTGCTGCAGTAAAGTTAAATTAAAATTTTAAAATATTATAGATGCTAATTTGGAGGGATTGGAAGGTGTCACAGTGCCTTGTTGTAGTAAACATGATATAATAGTCACTAATCTGACTTTTTTTTTTATTGCACCACATCTCCATCCTAATTTCACTGTGTGTGGGAGAGAGAACCTTTACAAGGCATGTCTTCTTGATGTAAAAATAAAATCAGATGTTTTACCAATAAAAAAAATATATTTCCAGTTTACTGGTTGTTAAAAGGACAGCACGGTGGCGCAGTTGGTAGAGCTGTTGTCTCTCAGTGAGAAGGTCGCCAGTGCAAATCCCGGCACGGGGCCTTTCTGGGTGGAGTTTGCATGTTCTCTCAGTGCATGTGTGGGTTTTCTCCGGGTACTCCAGTTTCCTTCCACAGACCAAAAACATGCATGTTAGACTGATTGGTGACTCTCTAGGTGAGAGTGAATGGTTGTTTGTCTTGTTTGTCTCTATGTGTCCCTGTGATGGACTGGAGACCTGTCCAGTGTGTCCCCTGCCTCTTGCTGTGATAGCTGGACATGGGCACCAGTAACACTCGCAATCCGAAAAGGAAGAAGCAAGTAAAGATAATGGATGGATGTAAATAGTATTTGAATGTCTTTAGTATGGAGAAAGAGTTTACCTTCGATAAGACTGACACCACGTTAGCTAAGACCAAAGTGGATTGCCGCCATCTTAAAACAACTCCAGTTTTCAGAGATTCATTCAACCTTTATTTATACAGGTTAATCCTATTGAGCCTCGGGAACTCATTTACAAGAGAGACCTGGAGAGATTCATAACAGTTCATGAAATACCTTTTCATAAATCTTTACACCACAGTCAGTTTTATGGTTATTTATAGAACATTCTGTTGGTATTTACAAACACAAATCACGGCAGCAAGACTTACACTAGTGGCAGGAATTTCACAATATTTTTGTCCAAACAAAAGTAGATGGAAAAGTTTGGAAGGTTATATTTATTTGAAGATGATGGGCTTTGGAAATGTGTCTGCTCAAAACATATTGATAAGCTAATAACGGCTTGAGCAAAAGGACCCACTTCCAAAGTGGACAGCTGTAATCTTAAAACAACTTCAATGTTCAAACTTTGTTAATAGTCCATGCGATTTATTCTTTGTCATTTAATTTTGCTTTACACGGTAATATATTAACTGTTCATAACTTTTACACAGAATCCCACTTCAAAAAAAGCCAAACTGTCTCTTTTATCATACTTAGATATAACTTGTATTTCCAGTATTGTTGCAAAGATGTTTTCTTCTGAAAATGAATCTGCCAAGTCTAAAAAGTGGTGCTTAAATTACCTGTCAGCATCTCTGGTGATATAAGGCCATGGTGGCTCAGCGGTGGTCTTTGGACTGTAGAAATCAGCCAGGATCTGCTCTGGGTTGTCCTCATTACCAGTCTTATTCATGATTTGCTTGATTAGACTGGTGGAGATGGGAACAGCACAGTGCGATGCATCTTCATCCTCCCTGAGGGGAAACGGCAAAGGCTCAGAATCATTACAGATCCTTGAAACACAGTCTGAGTGGAACAGTGGATTTGTTTGTCTAAACATGTGCCATCTCTGTTTCCCAATCAAGAAGGCACTTGGATCTGGTGATTTCACTTGATCTTCTTCTCTCTGGTAAAAGCTGTGATAAGTCACCGTTCATAATGAAAACCATGGAGCCACTCGTAGTCAATTACTGTTGCATTCGTTTTTTTAAATTGTACAAGTCTGGCATGTTTACTTACACCATGCCAGGAACAATTCAACTATATGTGCTTTTATTTCACACACAAAAAAAAGACATCCATTGACAGCAGCTAACAGTTTCCATTGTTCTTTTTTCAGTAAAATAAAGTGACCCCTGCTAAACTCTACTTCTACCCTGAAACCATGGAGTAGGTTGAATCTGTCTTTTGTTAGCAATCTTTCTTTGTGACATGCAGTCTTGCCTTGCACACACTAATTCAAAAAGATCACAGAAAGAGCTAAATGGGAGTAAATAATCCTATTGGATAACCTCAGCTCCAGTCGCTGGTCAATTACAGCTTTGCAACAAGACTTAAAAAAAAAAAGAACTAAATCCAAACAGTGTAAAAGCATCTAGTATTTCTCTGGGCACCATCCAGTTCTACTTGGCTAAAGCAGCGCACCCCCATAACCTGGAGCAGCAGTTTGTTAATAGAGCCCATTGTGCTATAAAGGGAACATGGGGGATGTAGTTTATAGATGTGGGGCAAGACAGAGGAGAGGGACAAGGTGTTGACAGGAAGCTTTTCATCCACAGCAGTCCCTGAGCGGGGGACTGGAAGGGCTTCTGATTGTAACCCTCTGCTTCCTAACGTGGTGGCCAGGAGGACACAACAGATCTGGTTAAGACCCGTCGGTGTCTGTTGGATCGCAAACCGCAGCTCTTCTCTCTACCTCGTTTATTAAAGTTAAAAACGTTGCGTGATTACAGGAAGGAAAGATGAGCTGTTGACCATCAAACATCCAAAACAGACTATCCTAGAGGTCTGTGGTTGGCTGCAGGGGCTCTCTGTGCATTTGTGTATGCTTACAGCTGTGGCTTGTAGTGTGCACATGTGTGTGAGGATGGAGAGGAATGAGCAATGGTGTGTGTGTGTGTGTGTGTTTGTGTGCGCGCGCGACAACAAAGACTAACATCTAAGTCTGTGCGGTTTGAAGCGGTGTAGACAGGGGGACAGAGTGTAAATACAAGGAGCAGTGTGGTAGAAGTCTAGAAAGACAAGACCCTTAGTTGTTTCGGAGCTTGTTTTTCTGCACGCATGAGAAGGATTTCTCTAAAACAACAGTGGCCAAATACATTCCCAGTCACTTAATGGTCACTGTGGTTCCTTTCTTGTTGCTGGAATCAAAACAAACGTTGTCACCAGATATCTAAATACAGCCGTTACAAAAAGAAATCCCACCAAAATAGTAACAAGCAGACTTTATTCTGCTTATCGTGTCATCGCTAGTTTTTCCTGAAGGAGTGATCCTTTTAAAGCATCTGCATAAAATAATGAACATATTGATGAACAAATCAATGAAGTACAAACACCACAATCTATCCACTGTAACCACTGAGGAGTCTCATATGCAAACAGTCATATAACTGACAAGACATTTTGCACAAAGGGTTTCTCTCTTACGATGTTAAAGGCATTAAAGATGAAGGTTGCACACATCACTTTCATGGGAAAATCTAATTTGGTATAATATAATGTAAATTTGGCAATTAGTTCCAGTATATGGCAGCTGCTCTTCAACGTGACCACCAGTGGCCTCCAAAGTGAAAAACATGAGAAACTGACAAATGAGGCAGTGATGTATGTGACAGACTGCTGCTGTCAATGTCACACTTATACTATCACTTAGCTAACCAGCACAATGACAGACAACGACCACACAGATACAGGACTTATGCTCATCCACACACACACTGACACACATCCACAGCTGCTCTCTGTTATGGCCTGTATCTAAATGAGGTGTAATTATGGTCCAAGCTGACATGCTGGAGTTAGAGCGGTGTCCCAGCTGCAGCATAGCTTACTGCTCCCCTGAAACGTGCACGATTCCCCTGGATCATGTCTTCATTAATGGCTCACAGAAACCAAAATGTGCAGCGAGGGGATCTTAGAAAGTGTCTCTTTTTGCTGAACATAAGCCCACAACGAACCCAACAGAAAGACCGGAGCAGCTGTTCTCCTGCAGATGTATGAGCTAGTTGCTGATGCTTCAATACAAAACTGAACAGAAAGAAATTTAATCTGTTCATCAGGAACAAGGTACTGAGGATGGAAAGAAGAGAGGAAGATGCCAATTTACAAGAACTATATCATCTGACAGGTAGCTTTGTGGATGCGAAGACGTTTCCTACTTTAATAACATATAAATATTTTATACATTGTGAGGATTACTGGTATAGGTAGACAGCCCACTTCATGACAGCAAAAGGGATTTGCTCTGTGATTTTGTGTTGTGGATTTAAAACTGTTTCTAGTTACCTGGCCTGGAAAGTGAGGTGATGTGTGAGGTCAGCCTCTGTATTTAAAAGGGGCTCCTGGTGGCCCTGTCCCTGTATGAGCTGGCTTTCCCTCAGTCCCAGACTCCTTTTTTCTATATTGACGATTAGTGGGTCTGGCAAGTGGCTCCGCATGACGAACAGTGGACTGAACACCACCTGAAACACAGTTTAATGCAGAGAGACATTCACTTTGTAAATACAAACCAACAATAATAACTATTAAACGTGATAATAAATATTTCAGATGTTAGTTTGACGGTCATTGCTCGCTCAGTGTGTGCGCTGCTGAGCGGTACCCACCACTCGTTGCTGCATGTGAGACTCAGGTTCAATAGTGATGAGAGAACACCACACATAAAGCAAAGAGCCGCTGGAACAGGCCACCTGAAGCAGAAGAAACATGTTCTCGATCAGTCCTTATCCAAACTACAACAGAACATGATTTTAACAAACAATCCAGTGACAAATTAAAACCATTACAAACACTCAAGTACAAATTCCTCTATTATGTGTTTTGGCTACTATGAAACACTTGGACATTTGAAGGATTTGATGCCGTAGCTGTCTGAATGCTTTAAGTCTTCATCTGTAAAACAATATTTTGTCCTGAAAAATCATTGTTTCTTGGATTCTTTCAGCAGTAAATCTTTGAGCCTCCCTAATGCAACATTATGTTCGGGGCAACTGAGAACTATTGGTGCCAAGATAATGGGGCAAACAGGCAGTAAAATCATAGCAAGATTTAAAAGCTGAGAAATATGCCCACCAAAGGCTGAGCACTGTTAATATGTCACTGCTGTTTGTCCCATTTAGCCCTCACTCCTCATTAAAGGCCTGACATGCCAAACACATAACAAGTAGTGCAGTTTATGACAGACAAGGGACTTCATTTACTGCGAGGGACAGCAGAGTGGAGCGGGGAGAGTTGGCATTCAGTCCTAATATACAGGCCCTTGCAAAACAGCCTGGGATGAAGGGAAGTAACATTGGCAAACATTCACTGTATAGGCCTGATCTAGTAAAAACCCTTTCAAAAAAGGTCACGCTAACCTCCTGTGTTTTGTCGGAAGGAAAGACGTTATTTGAATCAGGAGTTTATGGGAGGGAAGGTGAGATAAGAAAGAGGGGTTTCTTCAGATGGATTACTGATACAGAAAAGCAGCAGACA
Source organism: Hypsolebias antenori (assembly GCA_031762315.1). Classification (NCBI taxonomy): domain Eukaryota; kingdom Metazoa; phylum Chordata; class Actinopteri; order Cyprinodontiformes; family Rivulidae; genus Hypsolebias; species Hypsolebias antenori. The sequence continues at coordinate 32,150,791 of JARVGS010001283.1, forward strand.
GATAAAAAAAGACAGTGATTAACAAGGAGGGAGTGAGAAGGAAGGACAGGTGGACGAGCTTGATGCGGCAGGATGAAGTAAAAAAGCAAGAGGAGTTGACAATAAAAAGATAGATGAGCAGATCAGAGCGTGGGCGAGAGAGTAAAAGAAAGGGAGGAAAGAAGAAAGTGAAACGACAAGAAACAAGACAGAGACAGAGAGATCTGAGGAAGCAGCTACTAGTCCAGGCCTCTTTCTCTGTGAGAGCCAACCCTCCACATGTGCAATGAGAAGCTAATCGTAACAAGAGATAACAGCAGACACCGGAGTGGAGTCAGAGATGATCAAACCCACATTTGTACGTCGGAATAGATGGAGGGCTGGTTTTACATATCACGATTAATAAAGAAATGAGAGTACAAAGAAAAACCAAACAGGAAACAGTAAAGAAGAGAGATCTGAGGTAGAGGTGGCACTAATCCAGCGGCGTGAAAGTGCCTTCAAAGCCTTTCCCTGTGCCCACATATCAACCAGTGTTTCCTGTCTGTGTTTGGTGTTGTTATGAGAAAGCATAAACTGAGTTTTCTACCTCTCAACATGGGCAGGTTATGGGTTGGAGGGCCTTGTGTAAGCCTATCTGAGGGGAAGATCTCAATCTGTTTTCTAACAGTGAGCAGCAGTATGGAAGCTCAGCAACTTTGGCCACCCAGAAGAGGAGGATCCGGTCATGGTTGGTGGTCCAGTCACCAGCTCCAAACATGTGTAGTAATAGAAAGCTAGAGTTGGTGTGAGCTATGTTTGCATCGTTTCCTGTCTGGCTGCCCCATTTATCAGCTTAGAGGTGGACACTTCTGCGTACAGTGGATCTGCTACAGTCCACATGCATGCACTCGTCATCCTTCAGTATATACTTTTTGTTTTATATCTCACATCTCATCAAAAATACAATTTAATAAAAGTGAAGTTAGTATCTCACTGGGCTGTGACTAACCGGTGAATAGCATTCAAGAGGGAGTCTCTAGAACGTCTTGTAACGTTCACAGTGGTTCTCAAAGTTCCTCGAGTTACTTAGCAGGTGTGAGCAGAGCTGTCGCTTGAGTTTTGAATACGATGTAAAAATTGTGCCATAGATTTACTCTCATTATAGTCACTATTGTTATGGACATCTATCCATGCCAAATGTGCAACAGCTGTATTTGGACACCTGCAAAGGTGCATTCCTCTGGAAAAAAAAAACTGTCCATATAAAACTAAGCCAATAATAATAATTCTTGAAAAAGTGGTTAAAAATGTGCCCATCTTCATCACAGAAGTGTAATTCTGCAGATTCAGTTATAAAATGAAGGCAGCTGCCAAGGTGGGTATGATGTGGGAGGAAGTAGAGTTTTGCAAGCTGTGCACGCAAAACTGTCAAATTGTTTTTTAAACTGACTGCAAAATAAATAAATAAATAAATAAACAGCTAGATGGCTTAGAGGAAAACACTTGGAACTCAATGAGACTCAGAAAATTAGTCTGTTTTGCAATTTTGCATCACCAGCAGCTGAAGCCTGGAGAGATACTGGCTTAACAATGCAAAATGTCCAAATGGGTCTCTACAGGTTTTTAAATGCCTTTTAGAACACTTTATATATTTTTATATTATTAACCTTTATTTAACCAGGCAAATCCCATTGAGATCACAGATCTCTCTTGCAAGGGAGGCGTGGGTCTGAAGGCAGCCTAACATGCATGTTTTTGATCTGTGGGAGGAAACTGGAGTACCTGGAGAAAACCTGTGCATGCACGAGAAGAACATGCAAACTCCACACAGAAAGACCCCAGGTCCAACTGGGGATTGGACCCAGGACCCTCTTGCTGTGAGGCAACAGTGATAACCAGGGAGCCATCGTGCTGCCAACAATAGATGTAAAACAATGAAATGCTCACAATCAAATCACATTGTGATGTTCTACCTGTACGACAGAGCTACCGCTGCCCTTGTTCCTCCTCTCCAGCTGAACGTCCTGGGACCAGTCTTCATCTCCCTGTGCCCTCACACACAGCTCGGTCATTTCTGCATCCTCCAGGACATAGGAAGGCAGCTTGGCTCCTGCCTCCAGGCAGTCACAGTGCTCTCTGACCACAGTCTGACCGTCAGGCCCGACATAGTGCTGAACAACCCGCAACTCAATATCCTGAGTCAGGTAGCTGCACATCACCTGTCGGCCACAGATTATTATCTGAAACATCGAAAAGTTGAAGACATTAAATGCATGAAATAAAACAGTGTACACAGTATTGTTACAATCGCTACAATCAGCACGTTAACAAACACAATGTGATCCTCAGCCAGTCAAACCTGAGTCAGCAGGAAGCTTTTAAATGGGACTGACATGGAACTGTGCTAAGAAATCATTGTTTCAATTACCATCTGTGTGTGTTTATGTCACGCACGTGTGGGTGCATGTCTGTAGACTTGGAAAGACAAGATCTTGTTTACAAAGAAGGAAATGCTGTTATCAATCCTTTCTTTAAACCTATTTATGGACAGTAATTTAAATGTTTACCTCGAAAGTTTGCTGAAACTTGCACATACACCAGAACATTTATATAAGCAGTAGTCATCAACATATATGATACAAAAATGGAAGTTTTATCGTAGAATACCAAGTCATGAAAACAGACAGCGGTGTGTTATAGGAATGTGACTCCATCAAAAGGAAACACAGACTGAGGTAAAGTCATTGAGGCGGGTGTTGAACTCTTCTGTCATAGCAACTGCTGCAGCGCTACAAGACTTCATGTTGAGCTGGGTGTAACCAATGCAGACCAATGGAAACAAGATTTCATCAAAGTTTAGGACAGATGGAAAAAGGAATCCAAGAGGCAGTGTGTGTTATGTCTGGAGGATGAGAGGGAGACGTGTGTGACACTTGACACTGTTTATATAACAAAATGTCACTGCTATCAACTGATGGCATCTTCACGTTTGCAGGAATACACCAACTTCTTGTTCTTGTGGAAAAAACTTGATTCATTGCTGTTCTTGCAACAGATAGGCATATGGTTTATGATCTGTTTTATGATTTCCTGTGATCTTCTTTGTGGACTGAAGGGACACATTTTACTACTACAAAACAGATGACAAAAAATGACAAAAACAGAAAACAGCCCGTTGTTAGCCAAGTAACTACTAAATCACAAGACACAAACAAGGAGGGGGAGTTTAAGAACTGCTAATTCTGACGAGAGCAGGGTCTGTGCATAATGCTGTAAACATGGTCTTAATTTTTACTGAAGCTTTTTTCCACAGTGCAGCTTCAAGATGATCTGCAGAACGTCTACATTCCTGATTTTAAACATATTTTAGTCTGTCATTGATGGCATAAGATGTTATCATTAAGTTATCATTGGATGTTCCTCTACAACTGATCAACTCTTGGAGTCAATTCTGTTATAGATGGCAAAACCAAAAATGTCTAACTTCAACTTAAAGACACTGAGCTGAAGTGTGATGTGGTAGTAGTTGAGCTGTATTCACTACATATACTCCAAGTGCTGACACAGTGTATTTGCATGAGATCACACAATGCTATTTTTAAGGTTTGACTAAATTTGTTTTAACTTCATTTTTTTTAACATATTAATCTTTATTTAACCAGGCAAATCCCACTGAGATCACATCTGTTTTGCAAGGGAGGCCTGGACCTGAAGGCAGCCTAACATGTATGTTTTTGGTCTGTGGGAGGAAACCGGAGTACCCAGAGAAAACCCACGCAAGCATGAGAAGAACATGTCAACTCCACATAGAAAGACCCCATGTCCAACTGGGGATTGAACCCAGGACCTTCTTGCTATGAGGCAACAGTGCTAACCACTGAGCCGTCGTGCTGCCAAAAGATGGTCTTGGCCTAAAACTACATCATGAAATTCAGCAGGCAATACTGTACGCATTTATTCAAACTTAAATATTTGGCCAAAAATGTAGGAAAACCATGTGTAAAGAAGAACCTCCAGTACCTGTTTCTGGACACCGTTAAGCTGAAGCACCTTGATGATGAGCGAGGCAGTGCGCCCTTTGTACTGAATGGTCCTCAGCAGTGTCCCTATGTTGTCCACGCTGAACGGCTCCGACCAGCGCCAGTTCCCCCATCCCTCGATGCAGATGTGCAGCAGCTACAAGACAGACCAGAGCAGGACACACGCACACACACACACACACACACACACACACACACACACACGCGCGCGCACAC
>JARVGS010001283.1:32228611-32240939 GCA_031762315.1 Hypsolebias antenori
GCTGTAGGTTGAGACCACCGTAAGTCGAGGACTACCTATATATATATATATATGTATATACACATATACATATACATATATATAGGTATATGAAGTTGTGTAATGTGTATCGCATTAGAGTTAGAAAAAATAGAAAGAGTTATTCATTTTGTTCTGTTACTGGAAGACTATTAATATTTGAACTAATTGTTTGAAAAAAGGGCAGATATAATAAGATTTTTTTCTTCTTTCTGCTACCTTTCATTTAATCGTTTATGGGATTGCTTTGTATTGTATTTTTTTTTAAAATGAACATATTTTATAAATAAATAAATAAATAAATAAATAAATAAATAAGTAAATTAAAAAAAATAAAAATAAATAACTTGTATAAGTGTAAAAAAAGTGTTAGTCTTACCTTTTGGTATTCTGCGTCAAACAATAGGAAAGCAAGAGGCAGGGAAGTGTGGATGAGACAGAATGAAATCATGCTATTCTACCAAAGTGATGTGCTGGGCTACTTGACTACAAGGTCACACCACATCAGTGACATGAAGTGGTTTGGATTCTGTAACAACAGAGAAGCAATGTTGCTCCACACTGATAACATTGGGTGGGCTTCCCACATATGTTTGGGGACATATTCATGTTTCTGGCTCAGGCTTCAATGGAATTAAAATAAAACATTTCTTTCCAAACATAAAAATATATATTTTTCAAAATAGTAAAATATTTACATTACATTGATGCTTCCTCTTTTACCCTTTTTCTTGAACCTTTATTTAATAGATCACAGATCATATGCTCAAGGGAGGGGGTAGTCTAAACAGACATTTTTTTATTATTTTTTTTACTGTGGGAGGAAACCAATGACCCAGAGAAAACCCACAAAAACCCATGGAGAGAAAATGCAAAGAAAATGCATAGAAAGACCCCATGCACAACCTGGGGATTGAACTCAGGACCTTCTGGCTGTGAGGCAACAGTGGTAACCACTAATCCAACATGTTGCCCATCAGTGAAAGAAAAGCTTGCCATGTTCACAGTCACCACCTGAGTGTTTCAGTCATTTATTTCAAAGCAACCAGCTTGAAATGTCAACATTAACAATAAAAAATAAAGCAAAATATATTTTTTAAGCCACTTACAAACATTTGTTCTGTCAGAAAAATAAACTTGCTTGAGTGGGGAAAGAGTTTTTGTCTTCTTGACTATGAAGACGGGAAGTAGTGACTTCTAAGTAGTGAACTTTGACGTGACTTTTAAGTGCTTTGTGGGCATTGTTTGCATTTAAAGAGAACATTTACAGTAGCAAGAGCTCATTCAGGAAGAAGAAACTTAATAAAAGGGTCTCCAGTAAATAAAGCTTGACTGACCGCCACAATAAAATCTTACTGCAGGTCTAAGAGCTGAGGGCTCAGGCATCAGTATCACCAGCAAGAGTCTGCTCTTTCCTGGCAAAACTCCAAACACGGCAACATTTTGCGTGTGTGCACGCGTGCATGCGTATGTGCATGTGTGCGAAGTGTATCTAAATTTTAAATAAGAGAAAGGCCTGATGTCCAGAATAGGTTTGTATGAGGCTTACTGTGAACCTTTTGACTGCAGCTGTTTGTGTGAGAATGGTGTGCCTCAGCGGGTGTCACTTAAAGTCCCAATGACCTGGGAGCAGTCTCAATCAGTGCTGTGTTGATTTTGCAACAAATTCTTCCATGAGCCCTATTTTTAGTGGACAGAGAACAAAACAGCAGCTTTTGCCCATAATTCTGTGATTTTTGGGCCCGTTCCCTCTCAATGCATAAGCGGAAAAAAAGGATGTGAGGCCAAACAGGCTGTTACTTTTGTGCTTGTTTAGGCTACTGACAAGAAAAAAAAAATGTCAGGATTTTAGTTATGACTGTGAATGAAGAGGCTATGACACGACGCTAACTCAATGACCATATGCTGACCTGAAGGTATATAAACACTATAAAACAATATGAAACAACAGTAAAATCTGACAATGTCAAGATTAAAGAAATACTGGAGCCAGTGTAAAACAGCTATAAATCCACACAGGATTTACTAAGATAATTTGTCAGGAAAAGAGAATGGGGCAAAAAAAATAAAAAAGAAAGAAAGAAAGAAAAATAATAAAAAAACTGCTCATTGTGCTAACTCCAGAGCCAGCAGGGCAATGTGCTTTAAAAATCACAAGACACTGTTTCTAATGAGTGTAATACAGCTAAACAAAAAAACTTGTTGAGGAAAATGCTGCTGAAAAAGAAGGCATTGTGCAAATGGTGTGCTAGGATTGACTTACAACCTAAAAAAACCAACAATGTAGTATTTTCTAACAGTAACCAGAAGAGTGAAGAACCTGCTGACCTGCTAGCCATGTTCCACTCTAGGGCAGGATTCTGGGAGCTTCTCTCATTCTCTGCTGACACACCTCCTTTGACTCCCTCCTTCTCTGGCTTGAGTTGCTCCCACTGAGCAGTCCCAATGTTGAGAGACTGAAGGTCGATTTGATACTGACGATCTTCCACCTCTGAGCCTGGGTCCCGCAGAATGCCGAGGTTCATCGCCCGTCTACGGAGAGAAGAGACCAAAGATGATTTACAGATAAACAAAAGTTTAGGTTTAAGCACTGCAGTAAGCTCAAATCCATCCATCCATCCATCATTTTCCGGTTATTCCAAAATTGCGCCGCGGGCACAGCAGCTTGAACAAGAAGGTCCAGATATCTCTTTTCACAGCCACCTCTTCCAGCTCTTCCCCAAGTTGTTCCCAGGCCAAGTGAGAGATGTACTCTCTCCAGTGTGTCCTGGGTCTTCCCCGGGGTCTCATCAAGCGCCTCCCTAGGGAGACGCCCAGGGAGCATGCTTATCAGATGCCTGAACCACCTCAACTGGCTCCTCTCGATGTGGAGGAGCAATGGTTCTACTCCCAGTCTCTCCTGGAAAACTGAACTTCTCACCCTCTCTCAAAGGAGAGTTCAGCTACAGCTGTGGAGGAAACTCATTTCAACCGTCTGTATGCACAATCTCATTCTTTTGGTCACTAACCAGAGTTCATGACCATAGGTGAGGGTAGGAACATAGTCTGACTGATAAACAGAGAGCTTTACCTTACAGCTCTACAACACAACAGACTGGAACAGTCTTCAGTACTGCAGACACTGCACCAAATACATATGTCAATATCACGCTCCATTCTTCCCTCACTTGTGAACAAAGCCCCGAGATACTTGAACTCCTCCACTTGAGGCAGAACCTCACTCTTGACCTGAAGAGAACAATCCACACTTTTCTGTCTGAGGAGCGTGACCTCAGATTTTGAGGGGCCAGTTCTCATCCCAGCAGCTTCACACTCGGGTGTCAACCGCTCCAGTAAGAGCTGGAGATCACGGCATGATTGTGCCAACAGGACCACATCATGTGCAAAGAGCAGAGATGGAATACTGAGGACACTGAACCAGATGCTCACAATTCAATAAATAAAAATAAAAGTAATAAATAAATAAATAGAAAGGAAATGCACAAATATAGTTTAGTTTAAGTTGCACTTCATATGTTGAACAGATGTGCATGAATACCTTTAAAAAGCAGCTACCTCTCTTTAGGTAAACATAATGTCCATGCAGGAATAGGTTTTATGACGACTAACACTGTGTATTTATACTTGGATCTGAGTATTCCAGATATTCTGTTAAAGTGAAACCATAAATATTTTCTGGCACCAGGCACTACCTACTACTTTCCCCTTCTTTAGTCATTTTGGTGTTTTAGTAGCTCATGTGACTTAACGGGGGATTTACAACTTTATCAAAGCTTCTGGTAAATGTATAACCAACCTCAGATAAATAACCCCCACATGTCACAGGTGAAATCATTTGTTTATTTTTATAAAGTCCTGCATTTTGCCATCTTATCATTGGCAGCAATCATTGCTTAAAGCCTGAACAGCACAGAAGTCTGGAGGCCATTGCTTTAATTGCCTTTTGCTTTCTATTTCTATCTACAAAAACACAGAGCTTTTACAGTATACACAAACTGTAACAGGCTGGAGGAGATGTAGCGATATGTCAGGACTGGGCAGCGCTCAGTCTGTAGTCGAAGGAGCAAACAGCGTTTCTCCAGTGCCAAGAAAAAAATGATGTAATCTATTTTGCCTTTGAGAGACAAGATTCTGACGAATTCATGAGGCAAAAGGAATAATCAAAATTCAACATCTGCATATGACATCAGGGCTTTGGGTTCATTATGAAATGTTTATTTGTGCTGGTGAATTCAAATGAGAGCTTAAATGGTATAAATAAAGGCTTAAAATGGCTGCAGATGTAGCAGCAGCATGAGTAGTCATTTGTTTCGGCCATGTCAGTGGCAATTTTCAGCTAGCATTTCCCTTTTCTCGCCACACTGAGAAGGTCTCTACCAGAGCAAGATGTTATGACAGTAAGCACCAAGTACAAAAACAATGGCAACTGGAGATCAGAGGTGCATAATTGGATTTAGCTGGATTTGTTGACATACAAACAAGTGAAACAGATCCTTAATCAACATTTGGAACCACATTTATCAACAAAGCATAATATAAATCAAACTAAAAGCCCAGTAAGATTTGGGTGGGATGTGTCAGTTTAGATTCATTAGGGTTTATGTAGCAGTACCTCTACCATCCTCCTTAACCCCATGATGTGTAACACACAGTTACCTCATATGCTTTTCCAAATTATCTCTTTGTTTTAGCATATTTAGTACACTCTCTTTCTCATAATCAACATAACATACGAATCTGCAGCCAAGTCTATGCAATGCTGAACTGCAGGGTCATCTCCAGTGACATAAATAAATACGATAAACATTTGTCTTTGTCATAGAGCCAGTGGAAAACGGTGTGATTTAATATCAAAAGACATATTTCAGCAAATGGCAGGAAACTAGAGAGCTTCACTTCTGACAAATGAGGAGGAGAGGAATTTTGGAAGTCCCCCTTGGGGTGCAATAATAATTGAAGCCAGATTTTCTTGTTGTGCATGCGGAGAGAAAACACTGGTGGTTTGACATATTTGATTGGTCATGTGAAGACCACACTGCCTGGCCAAGGCGAATCAGAAAATGCCTTGGAAAGGCACATATCTCACTATATACAAATACAAACTAAAACACACAGTGAGGCAGGTGGGACAAACTACTTTTAGGAAGGTCATATCAGACATCGTCCTGCCACCACTGAAAAAAGTAAAGATGAAATGAAAACAGTAATGCCTTTCCAGATGAATATGGCAGGGAACAAAGGAAGTCACAGGGGGCATAAAGCGAGAGATGGTCTTCATTTTCTTTATCACAGATATCCTAGTTCATGAGATAACCTTGAATTTAAATGCAGAAACATGCCATGAAAACAAACTATGTGACAAAATACTGCTTTAAAAAAACAGATTACGGTATACAGTAAGAACATTTTGTCTCACTGCACTCTTAGCTATAATAATAACTAACAACAACAACAACAACAACAACAACAACAACAACAACAACAACAACAATAATAATAATAATATAAATAAAACATTTATCCCTATTCTGACTAAATCTAAACCCAGATCGAGTCTGAAAAGCCACTAGGTCAATTCTGCATCATAGCTAAAATATGAAGGCTGAAATCCAACATTTTATGGCCCAAATTCAAACCCTCCACCCTATTTAAGCACAAAAAAGTGGAGACATGAAAGTGTTGTGCATCCACAGTCTTGGAACAAGACATACACTTGTGCTTCATCACTCAAGAGAGAGAAAAAAAAAAAACGATATACCAAATTGCTTGGAACAAAAGATACTCAGACAAATGTACAAATGGGTGTTTAATTGCATGTTGTGATCGTCTGTTTAACATTCTTCGGGTGCCTGTTAGTGCTCAGCAGGGCATCAGCCATGACTTGTGTTTGTGTGAGAGGATTGAGCGGTTAACATGTAGCCGATATCTGATTGCGGCCTGAACGGGTAAGTGGCTTCAAGATAAACAAACAAACAAACAACAAATAAACAACCACCACCTAATGTGCAACAAACCCGTTATTGGAGACATTAGCTAAAAGAGCTCTTGCAAACATGATGCTGCTGGTTGTCATGGAGGTCTGAAGTGAAACCAGTTAGGGGCTTACTTTTCTACTAAATACACTGAACTAAAATCTAGAATTTGCACGACTGGAAATAGTAGTGTAATTAAAATAAACAGTGTTGACAGATAAAGAATTATAATGGATGCAGCCTGGGGGTGGATAAGTAGGAAGGCTTGTTGAAAAGGAGTGAAAGTGGAAAACTGGTAGAGCCTGATTACAATGCTAACCATCTGAAGGCTGACGACTGTGGTTCAAGGTTGTAAACAAACCACAGTGGGATCTGGTTAAGGCTCAGAGCCCAATGGTGGGCATGTGGGAGAAGTGGACTGTGTTGAAGGCTCATGTGGGTCGGGGTGTATTGGGGTCAAAGTTTTTTTATGGTCTCCCACCTTTCTCTCTCAATCTTTAACCACTTTCACCCAGTCCTTGTCCCTTGGCCTCAGGTCTGCAGGGCAGGAAGCACTGGGGTAATGCCAAGTGCTGCTGGCTTCTGGATCTCGTCACTCTGAAATCCACAACCTTAACCCACAACCCCAGGTCTGTTTTTTACTCAATTTCCCCAACAATTACATGCAGTATACGTCTGCTTACTTGTTCGACAGAGGCAGTAGTGTACATATATGTGAATGTGTTGAAAGAGATTGAAGTCCTCTGCTTCTCCTCTCATGGTAGAACATACATCCTGAACAGAAATTCCATTGAGATCTCCAGCTTCGTTCGTTCAAGTCAGGCTAAATTGGGTTTGTACACAGATGTTCCATATTTCATGTATGTCCTGTGAACTTTGTTTTGACTAGACCTCAACTACTGTATATTTGGACTGTAAAAACACATGTTTAAAAACATAATGTACACTACTTCACGTGTCAAGGGATTTAGGCTAAAACACTTTCAAATGAGAGAAATGGCCAAGATGGAACACATTTTTGTGAGACATGCAAAAACAGCATCACTCATCCATATATAAAAAGACTGTAATCATTTGAGGTTTTAAGTTTTTTTTCCACTTTGGCTCAAGATGTTAGCTAAACACTATTAGCACCCAGCGACCCTTCCATAATATTTCTGTTGTGGCAAAGTCAGAACTCCAGAGTGGCTTCTCAGGCAGATTGCTATGACTCCCAGTGGCTTAAAATGGAGCCCCACTGGGAATTTGTGTGCACTAAAGGGGGATTTCACAAGCATTATGATTCATGAAACATGCAATTACTTAGCAAGTTAAGCACCCTTTACCTACAGTGGTCCGCTATGAATTGCCAGAAATTCTCCAACTCCTGAGCTGTAGATTTATAGCTCCAGTCAAGTCCAATTGCCGCTAATTTGCATCTACCAATTACAGTAATTAAGGCTCTGATTCAAAATGCTGACCAGTTCTTGGAGTGAGACAGAACTAATGTGGGGGATAAAGCAAGTCAGCAACATATAAAATGTTACTATAGGACTTTTAGTTTTATTTATTTATTTATTTATTTGCCTTTTGTACTAAAATAATTTTTGATAACCAGGGTGTCTTTAAACAGGAGTCTAAAAGTCATACAACAAGACAGCCAATACAATAAAACTATAAAAGATACTCAAAATGTGTCACATTTGGATTTATCAAAACATTTAATGTTTTTTTGGCCAAGTTTAAGAGTTCTAATCGTTAGTTTTGTTCTTACTGGCACAGTACGCAATAAACAGAAATCGGCACTATTGATGTGCTAACAAATTCCCATGGCTAAAACTTAAACATCCATTCTTCTTTAGCCCAACAGCATTACTCATCTCCACTGCTGCCCCTAACAGAAGCCTGTTGTTCATTAGGCTGATTGCACTTTAAAGACACTCATACTTGACCAATTATATCATATTTACACAATATCTTAAGAGTAAACCGTTACTTCCATATACAATGTAGGCAAAGTGGGGATTAGCTTGAGCTCGTGTCAGCAATACGTGTTCGTTAAGAGGTAAAGGAATAGAGAAGAGGGCTTTCTGTTTACAACAACACTGTGTTCAACAAAAGTCAGTGTTTGCACTTTTATTTCAACATATCTTAATTATAGGAGTCATTTATTTCCCATTTAGTTTACATGTCAGTGAAGTTTTCCTGTTCTAAACACAGACTACATTAGATGTGAAGACACTGCTGCGCTCACAATGACGACTGGATAAAGACGTCAGTTTGCCCAGTATAATTTATGTCCACATCATGAACTTATTTGATATCTGCTTCTCAAATCAAACTATGCTGCAAAAACAAACGTATGAAAACTTCATTTGGCTTCAAAAATAGATACATGGCCTGGATATTCCCATACGCCTGGCTTTTAGCCTTTTTTTTTTATTGTATATATTTCCAACTTCATATGCAGCTGAAATATTTAGTTTGCTACAGCCCCATTTATCAACTTTGTGAGTAAAAGCTTTAAATATGTGTGTGTGGTTATATAAAATAGATAAATTGATCAATAGATCAATAGGTAGACATATATGACATGACCTGACTGAATATCAATCACAAAGTCAAGGCCCATTTGATTTTTTTCCACCCTGAGGTGTTCTGCAGTTTGTCCTGGCTAATAGCACTATGAGGATAATTTATTGAAACACACAGATGTTGTCCTCATCCCCACAGCTTCTGTTCTGTTGCGCTTTGCACATGCACGCACGCACGCACGCACGCCCCTTGCTTGGTCTGTTTAGCTTTAACTGTGGTCTTCTCTGTTTCTGCTTGCATGTAGCTCTGAGCACGGAACATTCCTGGGTAACAGGGACCGTAATTCACCAGCTTTTTAAGGGCACTGACTCACTGGATTCCTTTATACAGTAGGTACATCTGCAACAGATCTACTGTAAAAAGGTACCTTGGATCTTCAGTTGAGAACAAATTAAGTTCTAGCTGCTGCTGAAAATCACTGACAGGTTTGTGTGTGTGCACCATGCTGTCTAAAATCTTTAACAATCACTTTACTTGACATTGCTGGTGAGTCATCTTTGTTTCTGAGTGCTTCACAGTGGTACAAAGCTACCATTTTTAATAAAACTGAGTGGGCCAATATTGTGAAATCACTTCCTCCGTTACCAGAAACAGATCTGATATGTTTTTCCCTGCCGTGAAAATCGACATAACGCTGCTTTCATAAAACATGTCAAGAGCTGTAGCAGCAGGTCCCTTATATGGAGGTGTGATGGGAATGCCTTGCTGAATTCTTCAGACCACTGATTGAATCCAGATCTGTGTCCCCACCAAGTAATTTCACAATGATGTAATCACACTGCCATTAAAATTTTAGAGCTCTTATCTTTAATTAATCGCTTAACACTTGCATGGAAAAGATTCTTCATAACTGACAGCAGCAGAAAACATGGCAGGAGTAGTTTAGGGTTTGGCTTGCACTCAAAGGCAGTCTTTTTAAAATCTAGTTAAAGTAGAACAGGCCTATGCCTTGACACACATTTCAAAGTAAAATAAAAACATATATATATATTCTATTGAAACATTACTGATGCAATGCATTTCCCAAGTTTCTGGCAATTTAATTAATTGCTGATTTTCTTGCCTAAATGTTAAAATAAATAAATAAATAAATAAAATAAAGAAAAAAAAAAAGTTAATTCAAAACTAAAAACAGTTGGGGGACAATACCTCACTTCCAGAAATGTTGTGGAGTTTTCAAGAATATATAAAACAACAACAACAAAAAAATATCAAGTTGTGTATTCAGCTGTTAGTCTTTATACAAGTATAAATACATTATACTGTATTTTTTTTTTAACTTCACTGCTTTTTCTGCATCATAAAGTAGTTTTTTTTTTTTTTTTTTTAAATTCCTTGGCAAACTTGACACAGGGCAGCTGTGGCTGAGTGGTTAGCGCAGTCATCCTCCAATGCAAGAGTTGAGGGTTCGATTCCACTAGCAGTCACATGCAGAAGTGTCCCTGGGCAAAACACTGAACCTCTCATTGCCTCTGATGTGTGTCCCATTGGTGAATGAATGTGATAAAGACTATTACTACTACTCTGACTGATGAAGCCCTCTGGAGTGAGGGTGAAACGTTTCTATTAAGAAGAAACTGTCCAGATGACCTGATTGAGAATTATCGAATGTGATAAAGAACTAATTAATCTCTATATAGATCTAGTAGAATGTTGTATGAATGGGTAAATGAGGCACAGATTGTAAAAAGCTTTGAGTATCTTGATTAGATAGAAAGGGGCTGTATAAGTACAGTCCACTTACCATTTACATCGATATCTAAGCAAGAGAAATGCAGATGTACTGCATCTGTCTTAACACACAGAAAAACTGAATTTGTTTACCAAGATACAAATCTGGGCAGCATGGTGGCGCGGTTGGCAGTTGCCGCCTCTCAGCGAGAAGGTACTCTGGATTCCTCCCACAGACCAAAAACATGCATGTTAGTCTGATTGGTAACTCTAAATTGTCTCTAGGTGTGAGTGGGAGAGTGAATTGTTGTTTGTTTCATTTGTCTCTATTTGTCCCTGTGATGGACTGAAGACCTGTCCAGGGTGTGTCCCCCGCCTCTCGTACAGTGAAAGCTGGATATGGGCGCCAGTGACCCCGTGATCCAAAAAGGAATAAGTGGATAAATGATAATTGATGGATGGATGGGAGATGGATATCCAATCATGATGCTAACAGACTTCAATGCACCCCCTCCGATTTACTCCAGCACACATAAGTTGTCCAGTTTGTCTTCCTGCAAAAAAGTTTTAATACAGCAATAAAATCAGGCTCATTTTATAAAATTCACAGCATGACCAATTACTGTTATTTTAGGCCTATATTGCTCAAGTGGCTCAGTATTACTAAGATGGTTTAGGCTAGTAAACACAAGGATAATGTATGTATTTTTGAAGATACAATTTTTTATCTTTGAAACTCTGGATATTTTGGCAGAGCACTTTGAAGTTGATTACACTTTGTTTACAGCAATTACTGTTTCCTGACAAATGTTTAAAGCAACTAGATTATACATCAAGACCCATTCCAAGGAATTAAAAAAACTTTTCTAAACAAAGAGGGAAAAAGATGGCCATGTTTGATTAGTTTAACGCACGCTGCAGGTTAAGCAGACAGCCTGAACAAACATGTAATCAGATAGCTAAAACAGTAGGTCTTCCTCGTCAATTTTTTTTAACCTTAAACAACATTTTGCTCTAAGTCAAATAAGTTTCCAGCAAACAAAAGGCAGAAGGTAACAAAATACCACAGCTTGCTGCTGGAAGCTCCCACGTAACGAGAATTAAAAACTCCTGTCTCAGTCAAAAGCTTCCCAGAGAGGCGAGGCTTTGAAAGTAGCACAAAAGCCCCCTAGTTTGGCCCAGCACTGCAGGACTACAGATGCTTTCTCATGAGATAGTGTCCAAATACTTTTATGTCAGCAAGGAAAAACAGCATAAAATAAATACAATAATCTGGGGCACACATGCTTGGTACACAAGCTAAGTCTCCCCCCTCTGTGAATGACTACAGAGCCAATGTTTATAAGTCTGAAGCAGATCTCAAATTCATCCAAACTTCCAAGTGTATTTACACAAAGTAACATTCCTTTAAATGAGTTTTCCTCTATCTCCCTCTAACAGAGGAACTGAGGCTGGATCATTGGAACCGTGCGTATCCAGTTGGACTAGTGTTCATGCTGATTTAATGAGGAAGAGTGTATAACATATAAACAACATGCATGCATACTTTTGTCAACATCAAAATGGAGCAAATACACAAATATGAATTGTAATTATAAAGTTATTATAATGATTGTATATTATATTTTAAAATCACTTTAACACAAAATCAATAAGAATGGGCAAAATAAAAGTTATTAATGGTTACTGAACCTTTACTTAGGGAATATTCACCCTCGTAAGGACAATCAAATTTATGAGAATAATGTTCTTTTTTTAAGAGGAGGCAGCTGTGGCTGAGTGGTTACAGCAGTCATCCCCCAGAGGAAGAGTTGGGGGTTCAGTTCCACCAGCAGTCACATATTGAAGTGTCCTTGGGCAAGAAACTGAAGCCCTCATTGCTCCCAATGTGTGTCCCATCGGTGTATGAATGTGATCTAATGAGGAATGTGGGAAAGAGGTGAAAAATAGAGTCCAGGCAGGATGGAGTGAATGGAGAAAAGTTTCAGGAGTGATTTGTGACAAAAAGGTGTCAGTAAAGGTCAAAGGAAAAGTTTACAAGACAGTGGTGAGACCAGCTATGTTGTATGGTCTGGAGACAGTGTCATTGACAA
>JARVGS010001283.1:32302635-32319864 GCA_031762315.1 Hypsolebias antenori
AACCTTGTGAGGTTAGTGTATGAGGCTAACTAAATGTTATCTTGACCTACACATCATTTCTGATTATTTTTCTACTTATTTTAAGTCCTTACCAGTAGTGTGTTATAATACTACTGCGTGATAAATAAATCATGTATGTTTGGTTGTTTGTCTTTATGTGTCCCTGTGATGGACTGAGACCTGTCCAGGGTGTGTGTCCCGCCTCTCACACAGTGATGGCTGGACATGGGCACCAGTGACCCCTGCGACCAATAAAACAGTGGATAATGAGACTGGATGGATGTTTAACAATATAGTTCATCTACTGCCAAGATCTTACCCTAATCTGATTCATGTAAAATATTGTTTGTGAAAAATGTGTAATCATAGAATGCCAGGCCTTTAATTAATGGTTGTATTAAAAGCATTTATTTGTTTATTTATTTATTTATTTTCTTATTTCAGCTGCTCCCTTCTTCAGGGGTCACCACAGTGAACTAACTCGCAAAAAGACTTGGCAATTGTTTTTACTCTGGATGCTATTCCTTACACCACCACAGAGCATGAGCTACCACAGCCCTCTGTGTGGAGCAGAGAGCTGCAGCCTAGGGTGCCCAGGGGAGCAGATGGTGGGGGTTAAGGGCCTTGCTCAAGGGCCCAGAATGGGGCAAATGAGGGTGGAAGCAGGTGTGGATGTTTCACCTATCCCACCCACATTTTAATGTCGATTCAGGGAATTGAACTGGTGACCTTCCGATCACAGACCCACCTTCTTTAACCTCTGCACAACCACTCCCTCACAATGTATTAAAACAAATAAAAAGGAAAAATAAAATGAACTAAACTTTGGTGACAATGTTTAGTCACTTCTTTGGAAGTGAGGTAACAAGTTACGTGCCTTTGAAAACATTTTAAACATAGTTACAGGGAATTAAAAAAAAAATGTTTGCCTCATTCATAGGATAAGATCAAAAACCAAACTAACAACTAAGATTTGTTTGGCAGGTGTAAAGGTTTATATAAGGTTGAGTGAAGTTAAGCAAAGTTGTTTGGTACTTAAATTGTTTTCAGCTCCGTGAACAAAGCTATTGGTTTGTGTGACAATTTCTGCCTAAACCAAATGAAAGTACTGTTCATTCTCATCGACCTCCTGTGTGTGTGTGTGTGTGTGTGTGTGTGTGTGTGTGTACGTGCGTGCGTGTACGTGTGTGTGTGCGTGTGTACGTGCGTGCGTGTGCATTTTTGTTTTAGGCTACCCTGTAGGGACCAATCTTACCAAAAAAAAATAAATAAAAATTCATGCATTGTGAGAACTAACTGCTCTTTATGGGGACCATAGCCAGTCATAAGAAGAAGTCTCATTGGAGGGGTTAGGGACTAAATTTAGGGCTATGGTGTGAAATGCTGATGGGTTAGGGATAGGCATGTACTAGTAATGGTTAGGTTTAGCGTAAGGGTCAGGGTTAGGCTATAGAACAGGAAGAAAATTTAATGCAAAGTCTCCAAAAAACATGTTTACAAGAATGTGTGCGTGCGTGACATGATTGCAGTTATTACATATATTCTTAAGCTACTCACAAGGCTCTGTGAAGGAAATTATTTTTTCATTCATAACAGCATAGTGGAAATGTATTTTCTGTTGGTGCAGAAGTGTGCAACGGCAACTTTTCCAAATGTAGCAAAAGGAAAAAAATCTGAAATGAAATTATAAATAGAATTGGGCAGAAAAACATCTGAAAGCAAAAAAGAAAAATTGCAATATGGAATATTTATTACGTAACTTTAACCTCTGATGTCTTCGTGGTAATGTGGAATAAAATAATGATAGGCAGCCTTGGAAAAGACTCCAGCACAATAAATAATAAATAAAGAAAGGAGCCATGCAGCGCTGTGTGAACACGTGAACGATCCCTGTTTTAGCAAGGTAAACATTCATTTGTGATTACCAAATGGCAAACTAAGGATGAACTTTGACAGAACAGGATTGAAATACAGATGTGGGTTCAATTCTACAGCTGGCCAGGATTCCAAAATGGCAGGTGTGCTCAAATAGGATCCATGTAATTACACAAGTTCAGAGGGGAAAAGAGAAGTCAAAGAAACATAATTGTTCACTTCTTTTGTCCAATGACTTCATGTCCTGTCAAAGTGAAATAAAATCTTTAACATAACAAATGGAGTCAACCGTCAGCTGTGAGGGACATCTACCTCAGTTTCCTACTCAGTCTGATGACGGATTCATTCAGGAAAAACACTGATTGACAACGTGGCACTGTGCCCGCGTTTATATTCAAGGACAGGGTGGCTCACTCGCAACACCCTAACAATAAACTTAAATTATTAATTAAAGACATTAGTTTAAAGAATGAAAACAGTGAAGGCAGTCAAACCCTCATGAGGCTTCGAGTGTTGAATTGTAACTATGAAACAGTCACATAAGTCCTCATTTATTAATGCACACACACATACACACACACACATGCTCAGGGATTTTCACAAGAGCACATGCAAAACTGAACATACACACGAGCAAAGATTATATTCCCATGTAAAGAAAAAAGAACATGATCAGTCAGTTTAAGAAAACTAGATTCAGTCTGGAAAAATGTTGAAGAAAATAAGCAAAGTACAAACCATCTCAGCCTGAAGCTAATGCACCTGAATCCCCTCCCTGGCACCTGTAATAACTGACTCTACAAACACAACTGAGCTGTTCACTTAGTTCAGTTCCACAAGCCGCTGCACCTGGCCATCAACTGACTCACCAGCATGACGCACGGTGAGAAAGCTGCTGTTCAACAGTCACAGAAACCTCCATTTATTTGGAGTTTTAGGAAGTTGTGGTACGACACTTTAGGCATTTTGGTTTAAAAGCATTCCTTTGTCAGGGTCCACATTAACAGAAGCTTTTTCTTTTCTTTGTTTTTTTTACTGGGCCAGAACTTTTCTTATGTGTGTCCATTATTTGATCGGGCACAGTCAGTATTCATAAAAAATAACAGGCATAAAAAACAAGAGTGAATACTGTATAATGAAACATAATACCTACAATCAAGTCTCACTATGTACACTGACAGACACGTGTTAATAATATATGTATATAAATAAACCGTACAATGATTAAAATGTAATTACTGTATATTAATCATTATACATCACATAATAATAATTCTCGTAAACCAAAAGCTAAATGTTTTACATATTTTTGAGTAATTTATTAAATAGTTTTTTTGTGCTTTGTTTTTTTCTTCTTTCAGCTGCTCCCTTCTTCTGGGGTCGCCACAGGGAATCATCTCAAACGAAGACTTGACAATTATTTTTACTCCGGATGCCCTTCCTGACACAATCCCAGACCACAAAGCCACCACAGCCCTATGTGTGAAGCAGAGAGCTAGGGTGTCCGGGGGAGCAGATGGTGGGGGTTAAATGCCTTGCTCAAGGGCCCAGAGTGGGGCAGATGAGGGTGGAGGCAGGTGTGGACTGATGTATTTATTCAATAGGATTTATTCCTTTTGTTGATATACTAGGCTCACCCAGTAGGGGGGAAAAATTGAGATTAAAATCAAACATTTGAAGAAAAATATGAAATGGTATTTCATGATAAAAAAAAATCTAACTGATAAACATGTTAAGAAATAAATGGTTATTTTGGGATTCAAAGAGGACTCAGAAACAGGTCTCTCTTGAAAATGAGTTCTCGTGGCTCAATGAGACTAACCTGGATAAATAAAGGTTTAAAAAAAAATAAATAAAAAAAAAAACACACTGTAGAAATTGAAGCTAAAAGCTAAAAACATGTTGTTTTTTTAAACTCGCTGCATCCATTAGGACTGTATTTGGAAAAATGATAAATGCCTACAGACTGTCACTTTGTTCCTTCTCATCCCTGCCTGGCGTCAGTTCACAGAGCTCTGAATGTGCAACTTTTCTTCTTTTTTTGTGGCATGTTCTACTCAGATCTGATTCTTGGTCACTCCTCTGCAACATCAGATAGTGTTCAGAAAAGAGCCACATATGTCAACTCAGTCTTAAATGATTCAAGAAAAATGCCCACAAAAAGCATCCAGTACTTTGAGTGTCTGCCTTGGGTCTTGTGCATGCATTTCACTCAAGTCTTTGTGAAGACTGTTCATCTGTTTCCAACAGAACAGATTATAATAGAGGGAAAGCTGAAGGACAAACATACTTGGACTTTACAAGGAAGAAGCTATAAATGGCCTTTAAGCACATGAGACTCTTTGAATCTGCTAGGCCTTACCAGTAAATCACGGAACAGTGAGTTAGACTGAAGACATACTTTTTTTACTCTGCATAGCAACTTAGAACTGCAGAGGTAAATTTACCTTTAGGTAGTAAGTCTAAGAACTATGGCTGAATGATTCTCGTCTTAATTGGCAAATGATAAGACAAAAAGACCTACCCTTTATACAAAAGATGTGCAGTTCATCTATAACAAATCCTCTGATTAAGAAGAAACTATTAGAAACTGTACAGTTCTCCGTTCTGAAAATCAGTTGATGTGCCTCTCACTAACTGAAAGTAAAAAATGAAATGTGATTATGTTTGCAGTTGCCTTTTTTTTTCTGAGCCATTACTCTCAGGTCATTTCAATCTGATAAAATATATAAAATCTAGTGTAAACTTCTTTTAAAACATTGTCAAACTGAACCCAGGCAGCAAAGTGTATGTGTGACATTTGTTCTGTGGCGCTGTGGGCATATCCGCTCTTAGACTTATTGTTTTCATATCACAGCAGGGAAGAGAACTTTGGATGTCCCACCTTTGCAGAGCATGAACTCTATGGGTCAAGATCACCTCTCTGTAGAGAGACCCCACAGCTTGGGAAGCACACATTTTTCTCTCATTCTCTCCACACAATAAGCAAAACATGACACACAGGAAATCACCAAGAGATAGAGGATAGGAAATTAGAAACACCCTCCCAGCATCCCCAGTGAAAACATTTGCAACTCTGGAGCGCAAACGCCTCAGTGGAGAGCTCGGCAGCAAACGGAAAACACATCCTTTTGTTTTACAAACCTGATACCACTCCAAATGTAATCTTCCTGTCCATGCACCAGACAGGACACTGTGTTTCCTAAGTGGCCAGTTGAATGAACTGAAGGTTCAGAAACCAACCCCCAACTCAACCCACCCACTGTTACCCTTGTGCTCCTTTTTTTTTTTTTTCACATCTTCCTGCATTTTCTGCTTTGTCCAAAAACACGTTTGGAAAAGAGAATAGTGTAAACAATTTCTCTGTGTAAATTAGCATGATTAATGTGTATACCTGAAGAAGACACCATTCAGATGTGTATTGTGGTGCAAACGTGTACACAAGGTTTTGGCCCTAACCTCAGAAAGCAGCTTTCCATTCCATTGTCCATGTGAAAAACATTTAGGCATGATGCGTCTTGACAACAGATAAGCTTGCTCTCACCCACATGCCACCACAAGCAATAAGCTCGTGGCCTGGCATAGCAGTATAGCCAGGCAGCCAGCCATCCCTGTGGCCATGCATTCCTCTCTTCTAACACTGCTTACAGAAGCTGACAAGCTCTGGAGGTCTCCCGGGCCGAGGTGGAAATCTGCAAAAATAAACGCTTTAGGTGACATGAAGGCTTTGTTTGTTTCTGCTGGCCCAGCTGTTTGTGTTAGCGCGGTGGGTTAATTGCAACTTTGATCGCTGCGTTTATTGATCCAACAGTGGCCCTAGGAGAGCGGCTGGCCAGGCTTTCTCACCTACTCCCACCTTCTCTCTCAAACAACCCCTGTCTCCCACCACCCAAGCTTGGTGAGCCAATACAGACAGGGTCTGACGGGGTGACCACACCAAACTGAGACTGAGAATGGACTTGAAGAAGCTGGTCTTGAATGGACATGCTCCGGTGAAGCAGCTGTTGTTCAGCTGAGCAGGACTATTGATTTATTGGGTGGAAACTTTTCGTTGAGAAAGAGACAGCTACTTGGGAACAAAGTGGATTATTAAATATCAACACTGAAATTAGTTAGATGGACAAGCTTCCACAGGCAAAGCCAGTGGGACTAATATTTGGCGACACAACAAAAAGACGTTTGGTTTGGCTAAACTTTAGTAGCGATGTTGCCAGAAAACTTGGCTTTGCGCTGTCTGAAGAGAGTAAAGGTGTCTGGGATTACGTGATACTGTGTGTGATACAGGCCTGTTTGGATCAAATGGTGACAGACTGCAGATGCAAAAAGGTGTATGGGCTAACTCTGGCCATTTTTCACCACTACTGATTTATGTGCTGTGACCATATGACGCAGTCCAAACTGAACTACTTGAACTCCCAACTGATGCGATTCAACCAATAGCTTGGCATAATTTCTTCTTCTGTCCTGATGAGAAAGGGCAAATGCTCTGACAATCTAATCGTATTCCAGAGTAGTTTTTTTAAGAAACATTCCAGAAAAAAATGAGAGTTTGAACTAGTCATTATTACTATGTAACTATTTTATAACATTGTGATCAAAGAAATGCTAGTTTTTTTTAATACTGTAATGGGAACAAAATGCAGGTGTGTATAAGGAATTATGCCACTATTCACTGTTAATTCCAAGTATTTGAGATTCAAGAAGTTACAGACACGAGGGAATCTTGATAATCATTTTTTTTTCCTCCAGTGCAGTGTGTTAAGAGGGTCATGTGTGTGTGCGCTTCTATAATGACTGAGGTCATCAGTGTATTGACACAGCGGGAGATAATGGAATGGGATTTGTGGCCACACATGGATATTAGCACACCCATCAACATGTGCATCAGTGCAGGCATACATCCACAAACTCAGAGTTCTCACTGGATTAAAAGACATTATTATTACATCACTGGGTCCTAGTTAAGATCAGGCAATGCAAGATAAATGATTTCATCGCAAGAGAACATCCACGTTATTGGTTATTCTCTTAATTACATTCAAGGACCAAAACATTTTACTTTTCCTTTAGTGTAGGGATGCATGAAGAGCTAACATTTTCTGCACAACATTAATGTGCTTTTTTTGCTGTAATTTGTGTTAAACAATGGAAGGAAGGAAGCTGTAACACAGCTTACCTGTTCTTTTCACAAAAAGCAAGTCATTGCTTAGTGTTCCACTGTCATTTGATGTATAAAGCTCAGAATCAAACACCACCTCTAAATATTCAAAAACATTTTGTAAAGAGGAATAGTTGTTATAATCTCAAGGGAACGGACATTTTTGTTAAACCTCATTTTAGAACAAGTTTAAAGGGTCGATCTACTTTAATACAAGGCATAGGTTTGTGGAATGTTTTGGATAATGTTAAAAAAGCTAAGTCTATGTTTGTGTTTAGGAAAATGATCAAGAGTGAACTTTTGACAAAATATATATAAATTATGTAAACTATATGTACTATATACTAATGATTTATCATGATTTATAAAATTGGTTATTGGATGATTTTTTGTTTAAATCAATTGTTTGAATAGATTCTGTTTAAAGTAGGGGGCAGAAATTATAAGATTTTTTTTTTCTTCTTCTGCTTCCTTTCATTTTAAATTTGTTTTATTGTTATTATTAATATGGTTTTGTAAATATTTTGTGTTTTTTTAATTTGAAATGAACAAATAAATAAATAAAATACAATAAAATTAATTGGGCCATAGGCACAACATTTCCACATGAACTCTGGAGTTATCCAAAAGGAAAAAGCTCCAACTCAACGGTAGCAAATCCGTCACGTCCTCCAGCTTACAAAGTATGGTCTCCATGAGCCAGACATGTTTTTCCAGCCCATCCTACAAATTATCATTCAGAAAAAGATAGCAACACCCACTGGTCAAGCTGTTATAATAAACATTTTCTTATGACCCCACAGCCATTTCTGAACAATATTTGCAGTTCCAGCACACCTTATCTATATTAAAGAATTTGTTGACATCAGAGAGTATTGTCGCAGAGAAATATCTGCATGACCTTAATTAATGTTCAAAAAGGAGCTGGCTTCAACTAGCTCAATTTAATCATACATTGCTCAATTTTAAAGTAGTACCACAAAAAGCTACTTCTGTTAGTAATAAATAATGCCACATCATGCAAACCTACTTTATTGTCATTTATTTTGTGTTTATTCCTGTGCAAGGATTTTTTTTTCCTGCTCTGAAAGAATAAAGTCACCAAATATCATGCATGAGTGGCTTACTCAGAATTGTGGAATGAAATGCAGATTTGCCTTAATATTAGACACAATTTTATAGGCACGTGTACGCACATGCACACACAGACTTACAGGGTATTTAAATAAAACAGTTTGTTAAAGAAAACCACTTTATTTCACTTTTCCATAGTCCATAGTTTCAGTGAACAAATAAAAATAAAATAATAGAAAGTATAGTTTGGTGGAACTTCTCTGACTGATGATGCCCTCCAGATGGAGGGTGAAACGTTTCTATAAAAAAGAAACTGTCCGGATGACCCGACTGAGAATTATTGGATTTGGTACCTGGATTATTGAGCATGAACTTTCTTGACTAGAAAGTACAATTTTACACATTTGAATTGCTAAACTCGCAATCCTACAAGACTGGAAAGCCCTGAAAAGCATTTGATATACAGGTATCAATCAGTGTACCTGTTGTTGTCAAATAAGTTTTAGTAGATACTATCAACCTTTGATAGTACCTTGCACACACACACACACACACACACACACACAACCTGCTGTATGTAAGATGCACTTACATTTACCTTGGCATCTCAGTTGGGGTATTGTCAGTAAAAACCATGATAAAATAGTGTGGGGTGTTCATATTTTTTTTTGTCAGTGAGTGTGATCAACATTCATTTTCATAATGAGATAACCAAGTTTTATCATAATAAATGAATGCAGATAACTCCAGAACAGAAACCTGAGTAAAATTAGGATTGAAGTGACAAAAATCTTTGACAAAGTCTGAACGAGAGTTCCATTGTCAGTCGTTGGGAAAAGACAATCAAATGTTAAAGTCAACATACAGGCGGCTGTTCAAAAAGATGACTTGCCATACAAATGATTTGGAACTTGTTGGATCTCAAAGACAATGATGGAGAAGTGTTGAAAAGAGGGATGATGAAGGGGAAAGGCTCAGGGAGAAGTAATAGGCCTGCACAAGGCACTCCAGCAAAGGGTCAGATCCTTTTTCATGGAAACCATCTGGACACTCAATCTGAGCCACACCAAACATGCAGTGCATATGATTCTCCACTCTGTCTTTTACTTTCCCCTGCCTTCAATCTTTTTTTTTGTGCTCTTTTTTCCTTCTTTGCTTCCTACCATCATTCTCCTTTCCATCATTTTACCTTTTCAACCTCACTACTTTTTCTCACTCAAAAAATATCTTACTCATTAATGCATGGCAGCTGCTCAGAGCGGTGTTACTTCAATTTTCCATGGCAACGGTCTCTCTGTTTCAGCAGATCTGATTTCAGTTTTGGTAGCAACGTGCTCCTTTGCCAACGCTGAACACATTCATGTGTTAAATAGAAGGAATTATTTCAAAATTCCTGAAATAGAATCACCGTCCTGCTCAGTTGCAATTATCATCAGGGAACAAGGAGAACATGGATGCCCTTGGGGAGAACAGGGTGGAGATGGAGAGATGACCGAATGCAAAGAGGTAAGGGTGAACGGTGGAGGGCAGAGAACTATTTTGGGAGGATGACATAGGACACAGAAGGACTACAGAAGTAACTGGAAAACAAGGAAGACATATTAAAACTAAATTACTAAAAAAAATTTTTTAAAAAAATCTAAAGACCACCACACGTTAAAAGTCTCTTCAGGTAAACATATTGCCTCACTGCATCCATAAGGTGGTTTATCTGTGCATCAAGAGAAAACACTACCTTGAGCAACAGCAAAACAACAATTAACAAGGCTAGAACAAAGCTCTGAAGTACACTTAATATCCAGACCAAAATTACTGTTAGTTTGATGTAGCTAGCCAAAGAGATAAAACTGGTTTTAAATTTAGGGAATAAAGATTTTCCAAGTTTGTGTAGTTTCTCAATCACCTAGGACATATGTGTCAAACTCAAGCTCTAGGGGCCAAATGTGACCCTTGTTGACATCTTATCTGGCTCCCAAGACAATATGCGAAACCTAAAATACTTGAATTTGTTCAGTAATCTTTGATTATGATGTTGAAAGAACAGAGAACATCAAATGAGAACAATCAAACTCTTGTTGAGGAAAATGTGACCAAGAAAAGATGTTGGGTATCTGATTTGAGTTGATGTATTTTCTGAAGTTGGCCCTTAGTTTGAAAAAGGTTATAATTTTGCCCCCCTTTTGTAAGTGAATTTGACACTCCTGACCTAGGACATCAGAACCTTACATAAAAACAAAGACACTTTCATTTGTGACGATATTCTAAAGATAAATAAAAATCTGTTTGTATTAAACAAAAAATATTTATACAAGGGTCAGATACCACCTATCCAACACCTATAAAGCACATTTGATGACAGGTGGTTTCACAATCATTCACACATTGATCCATGAGAGCAAAATGCTCCACATTGACCTTGTTGATAAACATCTTAAAAGTGAAAAGAGCCCCAATAAGTCAACTCCTAAAATGAATAGGATGATTAGATATACATGTGACTTCAACAACCATTTTATTATTGGTTGTTGCCAGTCGAAGCAGATGGACGCTTGTCCTGAGCTTGGTTCTGCTGGAGGTTTCTTACTACAGTATAATGAGGGAGGTTTTTTTTTTTTTTTTTTTTCCATTCCAACATTGCCTTTGGGCTAGCTCAAGATGGGAGACTGCGGCAAAGTGAAGACTCAATGCAGTCTGCTGGTTTCCTTCCTTCTTTAGATAAATAGTGTTACTGATTGTTTTTTTTTTTTTTTATGTATGTGAATGTTTCTGTCCAGTGCCCTTAAGTAACTTCTGTTGTGACTTGACACTATATAAATAAACTGAATTTAATTAAACTGAATTGCGGTTATTGCTCCAGCTATGTCTTGCATTGACTAGTAAATGGTACATGGACTGTACTTATATAGTGCTTTTCTACCTTATCAAGACACTCAAAGTGTTTTAAACTACAATCTGTGCCCTCATTTACCCATTCATACAGCACTCTACCAGATCTATATAAAGACTAATCAGAGCTTTATCACATTCAAACTTCGATGGGACACACATCAGAGGCAATGAGGGGTTCAGTGTCTTGCCCAGGGACACTTGGGCATGTGATTGCTGGTGGAATAGAACGCTAAACTCTTGCATTGGAAGACCACTGCTCTAACCACTTAGCCACAGCTGCCCCATTGAAATGATCATATTTCATCTTTCACATCAAGCAGATGTGACAAAACATTTAGTAATAGGTATTCATTTTCTTTTGCAAATACACAAAACTTTGGAGGAAAAAAAAGGAGAAAATTATGAAGATTCATCAGCCGCAGTGCAACAATTAAATGGTTTGAAAGACTGGCACATCAAGAATCCGTTACTGAGAGGATTTCAAACAAAAATGTCTTGAGAACCTCTACAAATACATTTTAGTTACTTGGTAGAGAGATGCAGATCTTTGAGCAATGAGAGGGAGCTACATTAAAATTAAAGAATCAACATGTGATGTCAAGGTCAAGGTGTCTATTGTCATTCACACACCACATGTGGTACATGTGGTGGGACAAAACTATGTACACAGGGTCCCAGTTACATCCAACAAAAATACAAATTGTAAAGATGATTCTCCTTGTCTATCCTATCCTTGTCTTCTGTCTATAATCAGAACTGTCCTGTTAGCACTGGCACTAAAGCTGCTTCTCCATTGTTAAGAACCACTCTAATCGCTTTGTTTCTATTCAGTTCTATTTAAATCTAACTCTCACTCATTGGGCGGGGTCATGGGTGAGCAGGAGCTCTTGTCCTGTTGTGACCCTTTATCGTACGGGAGTCTGATAAAAATAAAAGTAATGTTACTGTTTGTAAGTGCGAGTGTAGCTGTTAGTGACCAGTTTCTTGGACACCTATTGGTAAACGTGTTCCTCATTGCTCCATCAAGTTCAAGCACTATCTGCTCATCTGACTAAATTAATAACAGGTTTCTCATTATTCGACCAGTGGAATAACTGATTTGCAGCTCTCCATCTCAGCAACGTCCCCGTAAACTCAACAATCGGATGGAAACTTATACTTCAGGAGGACTTTGAGTACCTCCTTCGCTCATACAGTGACATTAATCCACAGGCCAATCAATGGCTGCGGTTTGTTGACGCCAAAAATCGCTTGCTTGGCTCGCTTGGATCTACGGCTGAGGCAGCTCCAAAAACCAAGCAGGAACAGGTAATGAATGGAGAGACAGCCGATGCGAGCTGAGTAAAGCCACGCCATGAAAAAGGGGATTTAGAAAGACAGGCTTTATTTAATTATTAAACTACTTTCCTGAATTTATCTTGATTAAGTATAGGATTTTGAACATTTACCAAAAAGATTCTTACAAGTTATGTTGGATATAATTGTATTGTATTTCAATTAAGAAGAATCAAAAGGTCGGAATAATTTGATAATCAATTATTTTGATTTTGGAATTTTTTTAAATTACTGTACAGTATATATAAATGTGTGTGTGTTTACACATTCACTAAGACATCTCCCTATTGTATTGAAATGGTTTAAAGCATGTAGGGAGTGGTGGCGCAGAGGTTAGAGAAGGTGGGCCTGTGATTGAAAGATCACCAGTTCAATTCCACATAACAACATCATCAAAATGTGGGTGGGATAGTTGAAGCACCCACACCTGCCTCCACCCTCATTTGCCCCATTCTGGGCCCTTTAGCAAGGCCCTTAACCCCTACCATCTGCTCCCCTAGATGGCAGCTCTGTTCCCCACAGTGGTCTGTGGTTGTATCAGGAAGAGCATCAGGTGTTCAAATAACTTAAAGCAGTTTGATCTGCCACTAAATAAATAATTTTGGAATGTTAAATCTGCCTGAGTTATGAATCCTACATTTCCATAGCACTCCTGTCTATCTTCTGTAGAGGATGGAAAGAAAGACCTGCATGGTAAATTGGGCACATGTGCGGCAGCAGTGTGAGCCATTAGGTATTCTGTTTACATCACACTAAAATAAATGGAGTGGTTTAACTTTGGGGATATCCAAGACCTGTAATACCAGCTGTTGGGTTGTTCGATTTGGTTCACTTCCACTCCCATGTCAACAGAAATGAGTGTTTCCTAATTACGGATGTAGCTCATAATGCAGTTGTAGTCACACAGCCGAAGGGGACAGAAGAAAGTGGAAGCAATGACGGCCTCAGCAAACCTCTTAGTAGGTTGAGTGACTTTAGTGAAACTACTGTAAACAGATCAATGGACTGACATGGGACCTGGGTATTGGAGTATTACTTCAATTCACTTTGTCGTGCTCACTTGAATGTTTGACTGACGTCAGTTTGTGTGGTCCAAGCAAAAGAAATTAGGAAGTTTTAGGAATGGCTGTTGGACTTTTGCTTCATCCATTATTGTTATAAAGCACCAATAACCATGAATTGAAATTTAAACTTACTTAGCAGTGCTAATAATAATAATAATAATTATTATTATTATAATAATACAAATAATAATTTTATGATCCCAATGGAAATTCAAACATGAAAAGTGATCTGGTTCAGTCTAAAATAATTTCCAAGAATGTATAAATTTAAAAATATGTAGCTACATTACAATTATGTAATTTAAAATGGAAAATTATGAACAATTAATACTTGCACATTAACAATTTGGCAAATGTAAATCAGAGAAATTGCTTAATGTGATTTCCATAAGTTCCATTTAGTAATGTACTACACTGGATCTCTTTGTGCATAAAAACACACATGTGCATACACAGAGTGCATCTTCTGCATCAAGATGATGCCAGTCAAAGAGCCGTCAGCACTTATGTCTTTCAGATGGGGCTGGTTGGGTAGTGGTCTCTGCCGACTTGATGCAGGACTCATATACAACAGGATCTTTAACAGTTAGACTTAAACACAGATAGGCATGCCCCCTGCCCCAGTTAGCCAGCCAACTAGAAATTCAACTTGTCAGGAAGAACAATGTGATCCTGTGCGTGCATACTGTATGCTAAGCAGGTCATTGAACTAACAACAGTCACAGTTTACATTTAAAATTGATAGCAATATAATGTGTGGTTTATAAGGCTGATTCAGAATTACCTGTAAGGTTGTGCACAAGTGCTTTTTTGAAGGATATATTGGGAGGATTTGTAATTATCTAGATTATCTGATAATCCATGCTGCTGTATTCATTCATACATCTGCTCACCACAGACTCATGTTCAGGCTGCTGTTGTTGCACCATATTGTTTTATATTATTAGTGTTTAGCGTATATCTTAGATCTTTTAGTGTACTGTTTGGCGTTCATTTAGCATATGTCTTAGATCCTTATATACAGTTTATTTTTGCATTTTTTTATTTTGCTATTTTTGGGTGTAACTGGAACCCCGTGTACATAATTTTGTTCTACCTCATGTACGACGAAGCTTTAGGGCCACGCAAAAAAAAAAAAAAATTACATTGCCACGATAAGAAAAAAATAAAAAGAAAAGCCATAAAATTATGAGAATAAATTTGTAGTATTACGAGAATACAGTCAAATAAAGTCTTAATATTATGAGAATAAAGTTGTATGAAACTTTAAAAAAATTTTGTTTTTACAGCTGTCGTTAATTCCACTCCCCCAAGAGTCAGTCGGATCCACAACGCGACCTGTCAATCATTCCAGTAAGCGTGTTAGCAAATGCCCAATCCAAAGCTAAATGAGTCGTAATATTATCTGAACTCCGACAGGATAAAGCAGAGTTTACCATATTTTAACTGTGGTAAAATCAAGAATGTTTGTTAAACTTTATTGTTAATGACGCTCTTACTCAAAACGTGTTCCAATACTGCCACCTACTGTTGTGTTTTTGTATGCTGCGTTGGGGATGCATATACAGTACATGATGTCATTACGTCACGACACGTTTTTTTTTCCGATTGAAAATGGCATTCAGTGAGCAAAACTGTGTGCATGCAGCACTGTTTGAGATCTTCAATAAATACGCCTGAAAGAGGCTGAAGAGACCCAGCAACTCACTTATGTGGTGTAGCTGTTAATAACATGACAACTTATAGGAGCATTTCGCTTCGGATTGGTCATTTGCTGACATGCCTACTGGATTGATTGACTGGTCGCATTGTGGATCCGACTTGTGGAAAAAATAAATAAACGAGAGCTGTGAAAAAGAAAAATCTTGCATGAATTATTCTCATAATACTATAACTTTATTCTCGTAATTTTATGGCTTTTTGTTTTCTTAGCGTGGGCCTAAAGCTCCGTCGTACACATGTGATGTGAATGACAATAAACTTAGCTTGAATTAATTTTACCATACAAGGATACACCACAGGGCCACTCTACATGGAGAGACAGTTAAACTTTGCAGATGATGTGAAAGCTGAGGAACTCCAATCCAAAACGGCTCCAACGGGAAAAATGAAAACAACATTGAGTACAGATTGATACCTGTAGAGTAAGTCGCTTAACTGCCTCCCAGGCATGTGCAAAAATTTCCTTCATTTGTTCCTCTGAAGAAGCCCATGACTCGTCTGCAGTTGTATCAGGCATCACCTTCATTAGAACAGACAGGGGACGTGACTCTGTAGGGAAGAAGGGGAAAAAGAAAGGAGGGAAAAAACAATAAGGACTCAATGAAACTTGGATTCAAACTTCCAGAAGTCAAAATTTTGAAAAGCATGCGCCCAGCAGTGATGTCAGATTTGTTGAAACAGTTAGCCTACTGCTCAAGTGACCTCTTCACCACAAAAATAATGTAGCACCCTGTAAAGTCTTAAACAAAATCAATATTTTATTAACATAAGGAAATGTACTGTCCTGCATTTATCCTTTATTTAACCCTCTTTCAAGCTCCCTGTTATTTTCATTTGCTGTGCAGTATCCTGTTATATGATGTTTAACCAACACTTCATTGAGGTGATGTAATGTTGGCACTCAGATTTCTTGTCTCCAACAGTGGAAGAGGGAACTGTGAGAACTGGGAGAAAGTGTGTGCAGGTCCGCATGCGCACGCACACACACACACACACACACACTGTTCTAGACATGATCTGTCCCTGTGCCTGCTGTGGTCCAGACGAAGGCTGATTGTCTGTGCTGACATTCATGGCAACAGAGATCACACAGCAACATGCACCGATAACTTTGCATTAACTAAACAAACCTGGGCATCAAAACACACCTTCAGTGTTTTACATACAGTTCTTTGGAGAAACTGAGTGTTTGAGATGTACAGAAGCACAAACAGTAGGTTCAGGTATATGAAAACAAACTAAATTTACCAGGTTAACCTGAAGTCTGTGAATGTTTGTGTTCTGTCATACAGTTGCAATGCAATTGATGTCACAACGTTATAGTCTGCTTTGACTTTACACTTCTCAATATTATAAAATGGACTGGCACAATACCACGATGCTGATGCTAGCATTTGGAAAAGTTTGATTGCTCGCAGCCTAAAGGCAAAGATAATGTATTGACAGCCACAACAATAATTTAGTCAAATTTACAGATATTGTGCTTATAGTGTGGTTGTACCTGACAATCAATCACAACACACATGACTTTGACATTAAATCCCAGTCAACACTGTCAGCAAAATATGGCACCTTATGAAATCACATAGGATTGTGCTTAAATTTTTCAAAGTTTGTCCAAAATAGTTACTGCAACGGAAGATGACAGTTTAAAACTCTGGCAAAAGCAGCAGCAGGTGAAGGAATGCAGGCACTTATTTACCTTCAATCAAGCCTAAACAGATGGTCACTGAGTGTTGTGCACATACAGGCATGTGTGCAGATGAGTGACTGGGATTACAGGTGGATGTGTTTGCATGTTTGTATGAAATCAAAGGAAAGCAGACTGAAGGTCCAGATCCCTGCATCTACATTGTTTTAGGGTCTTTTCACGCTCAGCGTCCAGGTGCATTTGGAACTTGGGGGATATGAAATAAAACTATTTGCCATGACACTTTTTTGAACATTTTAAAACTTGTAGTTTCCAGTCTACCTTCTCCTTGTATATTAATCATTTACATGCTCTGTACTTTTTACTTTACTATTATGAAGGCCCTTTTTATTAAAACACCCATAAAGAAAATGATGGCAAAACTTAATTTGACAGGACAATTTTTTTTTTTTTTTTTTCCC
>JARVGS010001283.1:32354987-32369887 GCA_031762315.1 Hypsolebias antenori
GTGAGACAGGTCCCTCTTGTAAATGAGTCCCCGTGGCTCAACGAGGCTAGCCTGTATAAATAAAGGTTGAATGAATCATGGGGGGTTACATTCCAGAGACCCCCGCAGTAGGTGAAAATCTGCAAAGTAGAGGTGTTATATTTATTGTTATACTGTATTTATATATACAGTACTGTATATATGTAAGGCTTTATAATCCCTTCCCACACTCCTATAAACCTTTCCCACTCTCTTTTTAACCCTTCCACTCTCTTATTAACCCTTCATATGCTTTTAAACACATTGGCGATGACGATGATGACGAGATGAAAGTACAGTACTGCACAGCATGTATACAATATTTAAAGAATAGGTTTAAAAAACCTGTGATACAGTGAAGCCACAAGACGTGAGCCGTGATACAGTGAGGGACGGCTGTATGTGTTTATCTGCATTTGAACTGTACAATTATGTGAACACAGGAAGCCAGGCTATTTAACCCACAGTATACCCCCAAATCATTATGTTTTTCTGCCAAATACTTGGCGCACTTGTAAACAATGTTTATATGGGAGATTGTCTGAACATTATGGTTTTGTTCTTCATTGACTTCAGTATTAACTTTGTGACAGTTTCCCATACAGTATTCTCACTAGGCTACTGGAACGTTGCACTCCATCTACACCAAAGATCAACACAGGGTTACAAGTAGAAAAGGTAGGTGAGTTGTGAAATATCATTAGGTGATAGTATTTCTCAAAGTTTTCTTATTTCACCTCTCAGTTTCAAGCTTTAGGACTTCTTTTCCCAGTTCTGATCCCCACTACCCAACTCATCCTATCTTGCTTGCCACAGTCGATTGAAGATTACTCCTCTAAAAGACATAGTCTTAAGTGGTTGCACGTTTGAACTATTTAGCAATTTAGTCTAATGGTTTCAGGATGAGCTGTTTTAGCTGCTATGCTGGAAGAGAAGGATAAGGGTTCCTGGGGGTGTACAGTATAATGAAATTCTACTCCTGATTGTCACCATTCTTATCTACAGAGGCAGTGCAGCATTGGTGTTACAGGAATGTGCTTAAACACTACTCAGGGAATTACTATTGATACAGTGTATCCCAGGATGCAATGCTGTTGGTGCATAGCAAGAATATTCAAAGAGCAGCTAAATGATCATTTGTATTGTCAGGGATATATATTGTACCTTAACCATTTCACACAACAAGTCCAGTATGAAATAACTACAGTACTTTTTGTGAGTGTGTCTGTGTGTGTTTGTTGTAAGCCTTCAGAGGAAAAGCTTCTTTACATCTTTGGCTTGTCATTAGCTATCGCTGAATGAACCCATGGTTTGCACGCTCCACTGACAGCAAAGGAAAGGACAAGTATGTGTTTTGTTGTTGGAGGGAGTCCGTCCTGTCTGCACAAACACTGATGATAAAGAGGGTGTGTTTATACTCATCACAGATATATCTAATTCAGACATCACACATACGGTCAAACATGCAACCCTTCACCCGCACTTAAGTGATTCTCAGGCCACCTGCAGCACAGGACGCCTACAATCAGCTGCCCTGCATTCACAACACAACACATAAAAGAAGTGATGAGTCAGACGTTCTGCACGCATTAATGGCTCTCCCAAAACCTGCTTACTGGAGACCAGCTGGGCAGCATGAGGACTGGGAGATGAGGGGTTGAAAGGGAATAGGTTGCTAAAATGAGAAATAAATGAAATGAGGAATACAATGAGTGTCTTTATAAAGAAGTAGGTGTTGGTAGAGGTAATGCACTCATCTTTCAATTTCTGTTCACAATACAGTCTGCAACTAAACAGACAAAAACAACTTAGCCTTATGTTTCTTCCTGAAAGATAAATGGAACCACACCATTCTAATAAAACATCCAGCATGAGGATGAAAGAAACAATATGCTGAAAATTCAAATCTCAGCCTTTCAAACATTTGTTTGCAGAGGGGAGATTGTACATTCGAGAACAAAACAAATTCTGAGAAGATCCAAACAAACAAAAAATCTAACAAACATAAATAAATATTATATATGCATGGACATCTTCAACTTGATTAAAATGATTACTGTCAAATCTTGACAAATTTATAAAGAAACCAGGGTTTTTTTTTCTTGTGCAACAATGAGAATGGTAAATGGACTGTACTTATGTATCACCTTTCTATCTAATGAAGATACAGAAAGCTCTTTACAACACAATCTGTACCTCATTTACCTCCATACAGCAATCTACTACACCTACAAATATAATGTGAATCTGTAGACACTAATCAGGTCTTTAGATCACATTCGTAAACTGATGGGCCACACATCAGAGGCAAGGAGGGGTTCAGTGTCTTGCCCAGGGACACTTCAGCATGTGACCTGAAATATGAAATAAAACATATAAAATATATATTTTAAGGCATCATTTTGATGGTTAAAATATATATTTTAACCATCAAAATGATGGTTAAAATATATATTTTCAGCCATCATTTTGATGGTTAAAATATATATTTTAAGGCATCATTTTGATGGTTAAAATATATATTTTAAGGCATCATTTTGGTGGTTAAAATATATATTTTAAGGCATCATTTTGATGGTTAAAATACACTGTACATATTTTAAGCCATCATATTTTAAGCCAACATTTTATTGTTTAAAATATATATTTCAAGCCATCATTTTGATGGTTAAAATATATATTTTAACCATCAAAATGATGCCTTAAAATATATATTTTAAGCCATCATTTTGTTGGTTAAAATATATATTTCAAGCCATCATTTTGATGGTTAAAATATATATGTTAAGGCATCATTTTGATGGTTAAAATCCACACTATGAACTTACAACAGAGGCTAAGATGGCAAACACATGAGCTTTTCAGAAACTTCATAACTGCATGTTTTGTGATTAAAAACTTGTTACTGTGGTGTACAGTATAGTCATTCAGCATGTTAAAGTTTTTTTTATTTATTTTTTTTTTTTTTTACTTTATGTCGCCCTCTCCTGTGTTTGTAGCAGTCTGGCAGTAGGAGCTTCACATAAGGAAGTGGCAAGCTTACATTACAAATTCAGAGGAAGATAGTTGGGGAGACTTGAAACAGGTAAACCAAGATGAGTATCTACTAATATTAGAGACTCTAAACATGGTGGCTCAGCTTTTAATTATGAGCTAAAGGAAGTGGATGGAAGCTAATGTCTACTGGCTGTTAGAGCCAGGAACAAGCCCTTTCATCTGCAGACCTTGTATATGTTGCAGGAGGAAGAGAGTTTTGCTGAGGCTGCCTGAGTTTACTGCCTGTTTATCTAATGGGCATTTGGGGGCCGAAGGGCCACAGCAGGTCAAACCACACACAGTGAGAGGAGCCCAGGGCCCCCGGAGGACTACTCAAAGTGATGAGATTTTACAACTACTACTTGGTCTACAACTACTTGCGCTGCACACAAGGATTTGTAGTAATAGGCTGACACAAACACATTCAACTCATAGTGATGATAGTTTATTACTACTGTTAGGACTAAGTGCCCTCAGGGCAGAACGAGGAGTTGAGGCTTCCTGTGGACCTTAAGGCCCCCAAGGTGAAGTTTAGGAAAATCTCTTAAGGTGAATAAGTAAGCAACAAATGGTTTCTTTAAATCAAATACATAATTGGAGTACACAGGTGTTGATGTTTTTCCATTTGGCTGCTCCCCTGTTCAGGGGGTACGCTGTTCCTGACAACATGGATTCAAACCTGCAACCTCAGGATTATGAGATTGTAGTCCCTACGAATACTGAAATACATAAATACAAAATGATAAAATGCATAAACATTCAAATGTAGACATATGTACACCTATTTTTTATCAAATGCTAAAACACTAAAAGTACATTGTACACAGTACCGGTATGCTAAAATAGCTTTATGACGTAGTACCCTTAGTGCAAACCTCAGACTGCATGTTTGATGCTGATAAATTATATGCAGACAAAGTCTTAAGAGTAATGAAAGTGGTTTTTACTGCTACTACTTGTGTGATCCTTCACGTTAGAAACCGTCACAGAGGACTGCTTTGTGCCTGCCAGACGGAAAGCAAGGGAACACTGAGAAAGCCACAAGCAACCAGCAAATCAAAGGTAGGCAGTCTGGTTTGTTTTCAAATGGTACGGGGGCAGAGTGAAAAAAAAAAAAGCTAAACAAAATAAACCTTTAATTTGACTGAAATTGGAGGCAACAAGCGCTGCTGTAAGAAAAGGCTGTGAAGTGTGATTACTTGCGGTTTGGGTTAATCCTGATTGAGGAGCCCCTGAGTTGAAATGTCAGCAATATGAGACTAAAACAAAAATAATTACATCCAGAGTTAATGAACACAACTGCCTGAGGCATTATGGAGAAAGGAAGAGGGTGGAAAAGAGAAAGGGAGCAAAAAAAAAAAAAGAGCCACAAGAGAAAACGAGAAGGACTCGAGCAAGTTTAAAGACTTCATTTCTCAAACTAAGAGGGTCAAAACAAAACATGTGTTTATCCTCTTTAAGGCAGTTAATTATAGGTCTGATTAGTAAGACAAAATGTGAACTGGCATTTCAATACAGCATCATAAATCTACAGTTACAGTGCACACAACAAGTATGATTTCTCCTCTGGAATGATGATTTATAAAGAGAAGAGATGAGACAAGAGGTTTGGCAACGGCATATCTGCTTTTTCAACTCAAGCCGTGCCAAACCAGTTTATACTATCTCTTCTGCTGCGACTTTAATCTTTGTTATGTCTACATGGTACAGTACATCTGCTCTGCAGGGAGCTGCCCCAGCACAACTCTTACTTTTGAGTGTTGCCAGGAGGTGATTGTACCTTGCAGTGCTGCATGTTGGGCTTTCTTTTAGCACGTTTACTGTCCAGATGTGCAGGTTACGTATGGTGGCGTGTGTGTGTAGGGGGAGGGGGGTGCGTGGTAAACAGTGGGCGGTGATTTTGCCGCCTACTCAAGTGTCCCAAGCTGCGTACAATGACTGATGAAAATCCTTCCCGTTTCTGTTATTGCTGAATGTAGTATACATCTTATTTCTTTGTCATTTATGGCAAGTTTTATGGATTGTCCATAAATGAATTATATGGATTAGCTGGTTGAAGCGTTTGACCACTTGTCCTGTACCTGGTTCTGTTGGAAGTTTCTTCCTCATGATGGAGTTTCTCCTTTCCACTGTCGCCTCTGTGCTTGCTTAAGATGGGAGACTGTGATGAAGTGAAAATTCAAAGCAATCTGTTGTCTCCTTAGATAAATAATGTTATTAACTGACTGTATATGTATGTGAATGTTTCTGTTCAGCGCCCTGAGACGACTTCTGTTGTGATTTGGCGCTACATAAACAAACTGAATTGTTTTCAGATGTACAGAGAAAGTCTTACAGATTTTTCATACATCCATCATCTTTACCCGCTTCTTCCTTTTCAGGTCGCGGGGGTCACTGGTGCCCACATCCAGCCATCACTGTGCGAGAGGCAGGGGACACCCTGGACAGGTCTCCAGTCCATCACAGGGACATAAAGAGACAAACAACCATTCACTCTCTCACTCACACCTAGAGACAATTTAGTTCCCGATCAGTCTAACATGCAGGTTTTTGGTCTCTAGGAGGAAAATGGAGTACCAGGAGAAAACCCACGCAGCACAGAGAGACGTTCGAATTCATCTAAATAAAGTGGCCATTTTTAGCCAATTAGCCGTTTTCTCTATGTAATGTAAAAATGTTATGTAGACAATGCGTATCTGTGTGCATCATACTCAGAGCATCTCATCCCATGTTTAAACAGGTGGCTGACCAGAACTGGGCTGTTGGAGGGGGATGCGTCAAGGCAGAGTGTCTAACAGAAACAACAACTTACATCAAAGTGGTTCCACTGGTGAAACATGATTAACATTATCCTGAGTCTGCGAATCCTCCCTCTGCTCAGGCATAACTCATGACATGAAGAGGGAAAGGACAAGAATATTTTACACTACAAGCCGAGCACTTTTTTTTATTCGTTGTTTTATATATTTAACTTTTACCAATTTGTTTTCTTAAAGAAATTATTTTGTTTCAGCTACAAATATTTCATATTATTATAGCTAATTTCCTATTGCTGCTGTGACTGCACTCAGCTTTTCCAGTGCATAGAAGAAATTGAAAAGCTACATGTCTGAGCAGCATTTATTGAGGTAATTTGCTTGAACTTTGCCTCCTTCATGACTTACTGTCAGAGCAGCAAAAGTTTATCTATTGTTATCTGTATAAATGTAAGTTCACCTTGAAATTAACTTAACACACAAAAGTTATGTTTCACCATAATGTTGCCTTTTGTTTTTGCTGAAAACTGCAAATTTATTACAACTTCAGTTCTAATTTACTTTATTTACATGGCACCAATTCACAATAAGTCATCTCAGGGTACTGTACTAAAACATTGAACACATTATACAATGCCTATTAGTAAGCATTATCGACTTAAAGAAGCCCACAGCTTGTAATGAATCACTTCAGCACAATCTCAACCTGAGCAGGATGTTGGTGGTAGCAAATAAATAAACCCCTTTTAAGAATAATTGTAATTAGGAGGGTATCTGTGCACATCAATCACATTATACTTCAAGCATGACACTTATATTCCTTACAGTCAAACTAACTAAACTAAAAACAAAAAACCTCAAAAGGTAAAGTGGGGTGGTAATGGCCCCAAAGGAGACATGAAGACAACAGAAAGACAGCTGAAAGATGAAACTTAGGAAATGAAGGAAGAAGCTGAAATAAATTTGAGAAGTACTGTATTTTCTGCCATATACATCACACCACTGTTTAAGTCGCATCAGTCCAAATTTGTCTAATAAAGTGGGAAATAAAACATAAATAAGTCGCTTCGCCATAGTAGTCGCACCTATTATGCATCACCGCTGACAACCTGGAAATGTGGGCCGATGTTGTGCCAAAAATCGATTGGCTGCCAAAAGGCGGCCGTGGGAGCGTGCACGAGAGGACTTGAATAAGAATTTAACAAGACTAACACTTTAAAACTATTTGTTTGCTCATCATTAAAGCAATGGTGTGTTTCAGTTTAATTTTTCCTTAATACATGCACTCTGACAGTTAAATCAGCTGCATTTCAAAAGCCGATTTGAGTCAGCGCACAGAGGGACGACTCACTGTGTATTTTGTTGAAATTTAACAAGATAACCACCTAAAAACAATTATTTTTTTGTTCAAAATTATAGCAAAGGTGTGTTTAAGTTCAACTTTTCCTTAATAAATGCAATTTAACATTCAAATCAGCTGCATTTCACCTGGGCGGCGTAATGAAATGCAGCTGATTTGACGATTGCCCCAGGAGTTCAGGAGCAAGAGAAAGGTGACTCTCATTAATAGACACTTTTACTTATTAATGAGACACTTGGCTAGCTATATTAGTTGAGGGCCCTCTAGTGGCTGAAAATGGTAGTGTTCAATATTTTCTATGTCAGAATGAATGAAATTGTCAGATCTCAGCCAAATATTGGATTATAAATATGGGTGGAAAAACAAATATGTCACTTTGCTGTATAAGTCGCAGACATGCTAATCTATGCAAAAAAAAAAAAAAGTGACTTATACAGCAAAAACTATGGTACTGGAAGAATGAGAGGAAGACAGCTCCAAGCTTGAAAACTGTGTGTATTAATGTTACTTTGTCTTAAAAATAGATTTATGGCTGTGATAAACACTATTGTCATAGTGATGTCCATGAACAGGCCACACACCCAAATCTCCACATCCTTTATCATCCTAAAGCAGAAGCCATGACAGCAAATTATTAGTGTTTACATTTTAAATGAAAAAAATCTGCTTACTGAAGAGCCGCATTCATTCCATGTTGTCATGATACAGTTTGTAATGAAATTTATTGCAGTTCAAAAAATGTCTGGTTTTACAAGATTGTTCAAACTTGTAGGTAGCCTGAAAACTTGTTTTATCCTATAACTACTGACCTATGCAACAATTAGCAAATACACCTTCTACCAAAACTTCTTTGAAAAAGACTGAACTTAAAGCAGTAATATCCAACTGCATGTCACTAATACATTATCCATTCAACCTTTATTTATACAGGTTAGTCTCGCTGAATCACGAGGGCTCGCTTACAAGAGAGACCTGTTAATTATGACTTCAACATTCACTGTAGCAGGTTTAATTAAAAAAGATTGGATGGTCAGTTCTGATGCAGCACATCTGCCAACAAATGGGGAAACCCTAATCTGACATCTTGGTGCAAAAGTTATAAAAGCTTAATACTTTGAAGAAATATGTTAGGTTAAAACCTTTGAAACTTTGTTATCCTTGCCATAAAGATAAACAAAGCCTAATCTTTTTAATTCCTGTCTAAAGACACTAGGTGCAGAGGAGGCAGTCAGAACGTGTGAGTTTGCAACTGTAAATGTGACGCTAACTGAATTGGACTAATCTAAGAGTTAAGTCTGGTCATCTGTTTTTTTGAATGTCTAGATGACCAGACTTAACACTTTTTTTTCCCTACCTGGATTATTGAGCATGCATCATGATGAACCTGACTAAGTTCATCTGGGCTCCCTCCACTTTCAAGAATTAGACAAATGTTTCTGAATAAATACTCCTGAAGAAGCTGAATAAAGTTCTCACTCCTGATAGTCAGTAAACATTTAAAAAAGTCATGTAGTTAAAAACTGCACATTAAAAAAGAAATGTCAACTCACAGCTGCTTCTCAGGCAGTATAGAAGAGTCGTCATGCTAATGTATCTGAAATATGTCCTGCTATTACAACTACAGTGGATGTGAGGCCACCACTGCACCACCCATCTGTCAGAGTAAACGTTTTGTTAAGGTGATCAACGGTAAGACACTGCTGCTACGGGTGGAGAACACCTGTACATGCATGCTAATCATATTAATGTGCAACAGTAGATTTAAAAAAAACAAAAACAAAAAAAACAAAAAAACAGAAATGTACCGCCTGACAAAAAGAATGAAAACTAATTAAAAAAAAAAAAGACACCCAGATTTGATTTGGATGTAGTGTGGTACATACAAAGAGCTTCAACGAGCATGTTAAGGTCTCAGTTTAATGCCAACTGCAGAACACATTTGATTTGATCTGAATAAGCCCTTTGATGCTGTTGTTCTTTCGGCTGCTCCCTTATGCAGCTGTCACTACAGCGAGTCAAGTTGTATGAAAAATTTGGCAATTGTTTTACGCCAGACGCCCTTCCATCCTGTGCTCAAACTCACCACCTCAGGATTATAAGACAATGGCACTGACCACAGAGCTATTTTTGATAAGACGTGACAAGTCTTCATGAAACAAGAGGAGACATCCAGTTGAGCTAACCACTTAGGATTGTCATGTTCTGGATATTTGAGAATCTACAACAAAACAACACTCAGGGAGAGTTCTACCAAGACATCCCCTGCTTACACGCAACATGTGTGTCTATTAACTGTCAGTGTCATGTTGATGTGCTTCCTTGGCCAGCCAAGTCCACAGATGAGTCCCTCATCAGCTATGGGTGAGATCAGCTCAGGCATCAAATCCTTCCTTACTGCAGAGCCTCCAGAAGTCAGAGTCAGTCACAATAGATGTGGACCAACTTTCTGCAGGACATATAGTAATGCAATGATTATATGACATATGTAATAAAACGGCATGTGTCCAGGTTCGACAATGTGCCACTCCCAAGTGATATGGGAACAGCATTGTGCCTTTCATACCAACCCCATAACTAAATTAATTTGATACTGAAATCACAGGAATACAGTCGTATGCCATTCTGACAGTTTCATTCCCACCACTTCATGTACATGTTTGTTATTTTTGGTATGCGTTGTTTAGTTTTTGTCAGTGAGTGCACTTGTTTCCTGAGTTATCCCTTCGTTATGCTGTTATAGGTAGGCCTGTCACGATAACAAATTTTGCTGGATGATTAATTGTCTCAGAAATTATTGCGATAAACAATAATACTGTTTGAAAATTGACAATTAGTGATTATTGTCAAATTTAAGAAGAAATGTTTGTTAATTTGTTTTGAGTGTAGTACTGCACATTTTTCGATCACTGGATGGCAGTATAAGACTATTTGAACCGAAGGATGGATAGTGAGGGAGCAAGCAGGATGTCTCTAAGAAAAATGGGAGGGAGGCCCCTTGACGTGACATGGGCTGTCTCTCTTTGGTTCTCAAAATGGTAGATGCTGGGTGTGGTTTGAGCTCTTTAGCGTAGCATTTTTCACACAAAGCTTTTAATAAATAAAAAAATCCGTAAACAACTTCTCAGCTTCTTTTTGCAAAGAAAAACAATTTTTTACACAAAGGCACGTTTCAACTGTGAATTTTGGAGCTTCGACAAGACGGAGGTTTTTCCCCCCAGGTCGGCCTGTTAACTGAGCTCATAGCTTAGCTTCTCAGCTTAGCTGCTTTTAACGATCCAAAAATGTGATTTTGGATCATTAAAGCAGATTTCCTTAGATACATAACTTTTACTATTTGGCTTTTT
This sequence comes from Hypsolebias antenori, assembly GCA_031762315.1. Lineage (NCBI taxonomy): Eukaryota > Metazoa > Chordata > Actinopteri > Cyprinodontiformes > Rivulidae > Hypsolebias > Hypsolebias antenori. The sequence goes on from JARVGS010001283.1 coordinate 32,365,502, forward strand.
ATATACATGAATGTTTCTGTTCAGTGCTCTGAGATGACTTCTGCTGTGACTTGCCGCTACATAAATAAACTGAATTGAATTGAATTATTCTTTGAGCCTCATTTTGTGATAATTTTAGTGTTTTTATTTCATATTTCAAAATAAAACTGCAATACAACATTAAAAATCTAACAAAGCTGTTCAGTGTGTGCTGGCAACAAAACTGTATTTCCACAATAAAAAAAAAGTGATTTAAGTCTTAAGACTTTGAAATTGGAATAATACTAATATGATCATGATGGTATTGTGCTTTTGGGAATCCAGGCCTAAGGTAAGTGCAGCAAGTCAATGTTTTTTAGCTTTAGAGGAGGTGAGTAATAAAGACCAGACAACAGGGTAAAATGAACTGATCTCTCAGTCCAAGCCTTGGGGATGGTCAACAAAGGTCCAAAGAGCATTACCTAACTCCAAAAGATCGTGTTCAGCTTGTGTTTTGGTTGCTCTGAGGTCACAACCTGAAACTTTGTTGGATCAGACGTGAGATAGTGTTGCAAAAGAGAAGCACTGCTGCAGCAAACTATCCAAAATGTGGATGTGACCTTCATGATGTCACGTATAAACACCATTTATTAATGATATGATACTTACAATAATATACAGTACTTGTATAGCTTTCTTCATAGAGAACATAAAAACCATGCATGCAGTCAGCAGCTACACATTTTAAAAACAATTTAGTACTTTTGATTCCTTTTTTAACACTTTCCTTTTAATGTTCCACACAAGATGGAAAATAACAGCTTTATTTCTAACGTAATTTGTTTATTTTTGCTAAGATCACATTCTGCATCCTTAAATTGTGTTTATGCATTAAATGAACCGTGAAAATTTTACATGCACAAAACACTGTTACCAGTCAACTTGACAGGTTGGCACAACATCTAATTTATTAATTCCTTGCACAGGAAGTAATATTACTTGGACTTACCAGTAAGCATTGTGGACACAAACACAAACAATGTGTATTAGTCACACACACACACACACACACACACACACAGGTTTGCAGTGAGTAAAAAGTATGCTGTCAGTGTTTTGTATAATGGACCTGACGTCAGGCAGGCCTATAAACCCAGCTCAGGTGTTGGTTTATTTTTCTTGGATATATCAGACAAGTCATGAAATAAGAATCTCATTGACACAGTCACGGCTTAACAATAAATTGCTATTCTCACTTTCAGAAACGTTAAGTTGAACTGCTGTTCAAATAAACTCTGGCAACTCCTCAGGCACACAGGCCATCAAGCAGAGTGAAAGATCTCACACTCCTCCATGTACGAGCGGTGTAAGACCCACCACCGGCCCTCTCGGTGTAGAGTCAGGACCGGTGTTTGGTTGGTTTGACCACGTGCAACAGCAAAAGTCTGCTGTTGGGGTGGAGAACATCTGTAGAGCACAAAAAGGGCTCATTTGTTGTGAGTAAAGTTATTCTAAAATCCATTAAAATGTTTAGGTTCAGTTGCTGCTTGGCCAGAATGAATGGATGTTGCTGGAGTACCGGTCTGAATTACAAGGATGCCTGTGGGTATAAAAAGCATTTCAAAAATGCTTCATTTCATGATTTTACATGCTTGTGCCCGTTGCACTGCAGGGTCTTGTGTGAGCGTACTAAATGTCAGTGTGAGTTACTATGATTTACAATTAAAACACAAAGGTATACTTTTGAAAACATGCTTCTTGAGACAAAAAACTATTTTAAACTAAAGAGCTCAATCCAACAAAGTTAAGTCAGGTCCTCTGGACGGTTTTTGTTGAAAACCTTTCGTCTTCATCCAAAATACTTCATCAGTCCGAGGAGCCACATAAACTCAGTCTTATAAATAGCACCATAACATAGCGGGTCAACCAGTTTGATGGTGCTCAGATGGTTTCTGGAGTTCACTCTAACCTCTGCCAACTCATTTGAGGCAGTCATGGTCGAAGTGGTTCAAAATATCCTGACTCCTGCTCCAGATTAAAAAAAAATCCAACAAAGTTAAGTCAGGTTAAGTCAGAGTACCAAACTGGTTAACCCAGGTGCTATTTATAAGACTGTTTGTTGCAGCTCCTCAGACTGATGAAGTCTTTTGGATGAAAAATGAAACATTTCAACAAAAGGAATCCGTCCAGAGGACCTGACTTCAATTTGCTGGATTTTCTAGATAAAGAGCTCAGTATCAGACTAGCTAACACAGGGCTTTTCAACTAAACTGCTCAGGGGACCATAGTAACTGAAAGCCAGGAGCTCAGGGGCCAAACATCCAGCAGTTATTGTCATTAAGTAAGTTTGTTTTATGGTTTAAAATCTAGTTTTATTCAAACATAAGCCCATTGGTGGGCCGAATGGAGCTCAGTTGTGAGCACGATTAGGCCCCCGGGCCGTCAGTTGAATACCGTAGTCTTGAGCTAGAGCATTTAGGCATCCAACTATCACCATGTTCCAGAACTGATATAAAAGCTGCAGCTACAAGCCTCTGTTCATGTTCAAGTTAAAAAAAGAAGAAGAAGAAAAGAAAAAAAAAGAACCAGGACTTCATTTAGAAACAAATTAATTATTTAGGTTACCTTTTATAACTACTGTAACTGCATGTTATTTACAGGCAGAAAATTTTGTTTTGTTATTATTCCAAAATGTTTATGAAAAGAAGCAGATGTAATAATAAAGTCATTAAACGTGCCATAAGATTGGATATTCAAGGACCAATTTATTGATAAACATTATAAAGAGAAGTGTTCCCAGGACTGATTCCAGGGTCACAAGGAGACCAACAATGAACCACTGTAAATAGTTTTAAACCAGAAAAAAGTATAATCTTAAAGTGCACAACTGAACAAACTACTGTCCATAATGTTAAGAAACTTCAAAGTAGACAAAAGATTTACACAATGCAGATTAATAAATAATTTGTTTTTTAAATGTAACGTCCTTCTTTAAATTAGGGGATAACTCAGAAGTCTGGAATTCCCAAAGTTCAACTTCAGTATCAGATGTGAAGTCTTAGCAGGACACGTTTGTATAAACTGTCCCATAATTTCACTTTGAACGCAGAGCCTTGATCTAGAACAGTGATAATATCACTGTGTAATATTTATGATTATTGTAAAAACATGTTTTTATAATAAAACAAAGACACCAGATTATAAATTAATGCTTTGTTTCTACAGTGATGTAAGTTACTTTAAAAAAAAAAAGTTATTCTAATCTAATTTCTAATCTAATTTAATTAAACCATATTTTAAACTTAGGCCATTGTTCAAATTGACCAAAGACTGTGAAAAAATATATATATTTTTTTGTAATTCCATTACAATTTAAATATGTTAATTTAAATATGTTAATATTTTAATGTTAATTCGTTAAAATCCTTGTCAATTTAATCTGTACTTGTATTTATTTATTTATGCCAAAACTTCTGTACAAATACCTTACCCAAAAAAAGTGTGTGGGGGGGGGGGGGGGGGGGGGCCCCCCCCCCCCCCCAACACCACATCACTGCAGAGGTTTATTTGACTAGAAAATTACCCTCCTCGTGTTTAACGTATCTCCAATATTGTCATCACCAAATATTTATTTGTAGAGGAGAGGACCTCTGAGTGGCTGAATTCCTTCTGCTTTGCAGCATTCATACAACTTTTTGCATGAGCGCACAAACACACACACACACAAACACACACATACACACGTGCACGCAGCCAAGGCTAGATGTGTTTATGAGAGAGTATTTTACACAACCATCCAGCATATTTATAAAGTGCCTGAAAGTACTCGCCTCAGTGAAAGTCAGCTCTGTTTGGAAAGGGACTGTGGGTATTTGCATGATTATGTCTATTTCCTCTTGGATAAAGTGCCGCTGAGCTCCCTCCAGACTCCAACACCGCATTGCACTCATTTCCTCCGAGAACAGAACTAACCTGCCTGCTTTGCATTACAAGCTGGCACAGTAGGAAATTGTTCATTATAATAAAACAGCAATTAACAAATTACTGTTTTATTTCCTACCCCCACAAGAAAATATTGGTCTGCTAGTTTGGAACATTAATTTTATCAAACATTACAAAGGAAGTCTCATGTGTATGTCTTAAAAAATGTAAAGTCTTTATCATCAAATTAATATAAACTGTAATTTGTGTTATTACTTGCAAATAGGTGAGGTTTTAACAAGCTCCTTATATTTCTTTTCTTAAGTTTTGATCCAAATCTATCATCCAAGCTACACGAGTTGTAGGGATGACTCCACTTCGTTTAATCAGACTGAACCGTCAGTCCACAAGTTATTTACTCATGATGATCTGAGTTCACAGCAGTTATTGTAACGGGGAAAGATCACACCACAAGGGGGCAATGATGTAACAAGGACCTGGAAAAGG
>JARVGS010001283.1:32441365-32451918 GCA_031762315.1 Hypsolebias antenori
TGTATTTTATTCATCAAAATGTACAGTACTGTACATGTATGTGTTTTTTGAACATTATGTAGGGTACTGTGTTAATACAGTATAGGCGAAGTGCTTTGTAACTGTACAGTCCAGTACATGTACAGTACTGTCTAAGTGGGTTCGGTTTAAGTTCAAATCGGTATCCGACCAGGCCGTTGTAACGGAACTCGGCCGGAAACTGAGGACGACCAGTAATCACTTCTGACAGTCCAGGTTACTTATTTTTAATTTGACTCTTTATTGTCACGTCTCATCTTTGTCTATATTCATAAGTAACAGAAATTTACTTGAACATTTCTCATTTTATGTTTTAATTTCCTTCAACCACATTGTTGGTTTTCAAACTGCAGAAAATAAGAATTATGGAGAACCTTTACCCAATAAAGCAAATGCAGTGACACAGACACACAGACACACACACACACACACACAGAGACACACACACACACACACACACACAGACACACACACACACACACACACACAGACAGACACACACACACACACACACACACACACACACACAATACAAACAGTTGAGCACACAGCTTTTTTTAGTATGTTGTGGAGTGTACTTGAGATGTTACAAACTCACCATAATGCAGGCGTCTGAATGAGCTTCCCATAGACTGCGGTGCTGAAGGAAGGGATGATGGAGATGGGAGGTAAGAAGCAGCCTGTGCTGTCTTGGCATGTCAAGCCTGCCTGGAATCCAAACACCTGCAAACACAAGCATTTAAAATGACAAATGCTGCAAAGATTACATTAAAATTAGATTTGTACAATCTCATCACTTTATATTGCATAATTTGATGTATTCACATATATGCTGTAAAAATCTAATTCAGAGGTTTCCTCAAAACTTAATATTAAATGTTGTGTTGTTTTCAAGCTAAACTACGGTAACCAAAAAGATTCACTTGTTTCAAAATGTGTATGGAGTTTGAATAGCTTAGGATTAAAGATGTGCGTACTAATATTTGCAGTTACTCAAAGCTTTAAAAAAATGAATGAACTAACAAAAACAAACAGAATGTTAAAGTTGTTTCTGTTTTTTGCTGCAGTCTATGTGCTAACACAGCAGAGATGTGCTAAGAATAGGCTGCTGGTTTGTTGTGAAATTTTCATACATCTTTCAGTAACGATGCACGCACAGTATGAACACACAGCAGGTTTGTTGTTCAGAGTACTTAATGCTAATTTAAATACCTGTAGGCCTATTATCTCCCTGTGATGGACTTGCAACCTGTCCAGGGTTTACCCTGCCCCTCGCACAGTGATTTCTGGACATGGGCACCGGCGACCCCCGTGACCCAAAATGGAAGAAGTGGGTAAAAGTGGATGGATGGATGGATGGATGGATGGATGGACGGACGGACGGACGGACGGACGGACGGACGGACGGACGGACGGATGGATGGATGGATGGGCCTATTATCTTAGGAGCCTTATATTTTGTTTCCATCTCGCTTTCCACTTACATGTTCCAAATGTAACTTGATAAAAATGTAACCTTTAAAAAGTGTTCTCCACCACCAAACACTGAGTGAAAGAAAAACATTTGCTTCCTAACATTTTCTTTTTGTAAACCATGGGTGTCATTTTTAAAATTATTTTTCTGTCAAAACTGTCAAGATGAAACTACTCGCCACAAAAATGTGAAATTATCACAAAAGAAGTCTCGATGAGTCTCATTGAGCCACGAGAACTCATTTTCAAGAGAGACCTGTTTAGGGAGCAGGTGGTGGGGGTTAAGGGGTCAGGGGCCCAGGGTGGGGCGACCGGGGCTTGAAATGGCGATCTTCCAGGCCCACCGTCTTGAACCTCTGCGCCTCCATTCCCCCAAGATAATATGGTTAAACTGTTTGACATTTCTAAATTGTATGAAAAAAATATTTCTCAACAGACAGTGATATACATAGTTTATACCACAGTGTAATATGAAAAAGGCTCAACATGATTAATAAACTGATACTGCCCCACCCTATGATGCAAAGGCACAAAGGGGCTACATAGATTTCCAAACTGCACAGAGTCTTTCAAACTCTTGCCTGGACTAACTTGGTTGCCAGCAGCTTATTACAAACCAATGGCTGCCTTAAAGCTTTTGTTTACAATTACTGAAAAGTGAGATAATAATGAAAATGTGCTGCTCTCAAGACGGCACGGACAACGGCAATAAAAATCAGATTAAGATAAGCCTTCCTTTATCCTCTTTTCAAATCACTTCCTGAACTGGGTGAAAAAGAGCCAGAGTGACCTCCACCCTTTCATCATTGCACTACTGAAACCCAGAGGTAGAAACGGAGCCTTGGAAGATACAAATGGTGACTGGTCGCAACAGTCCTCGGCCACTTACCAGTCGACTGTTAACCCTGCAGTGACCCCGTGATAAGGAGCAGTTGTAGTGATATAGTGCACAGCCAGCCTTTAAAAAACACTGACTGTACCACAAGAGGCTGGACCAACAGCAATCTGTTCACACACACCATCTAGGCTTCAAAACTTGACTGTTTTAATGTATTGTAAAATTATATCACACAAAATTTATTATAAGCACAGAGTTCATGATTTATTTTTTCATATTTCTTCTTTATTAAAAAAAATAACGTTACTTGCATAACCTTTAAGTTTAGGTTTTATCTGTCTTAATAAACTACAGATCTATTCCAGGATTGAGTAAACAACTTACTAAACAATTTAAGACAACTGACTAAAACTAAACAAACTGAATAAACTAAACTAAATACTGTACACTGAAACAAAAATATGGCCGTTTTGAAATGTTTTATCACTAAAGCGCAAAATCTGTAGACTTGTTTAGACAATATTTCACTTGTTCATTTGGTCTAAAAATAATTAATGGACTACTTGCCTTGAATTTGCTTTATGGATATCAGTACAGGGTATCAAGAGTCAGGATGAAACTTGCTTGTTGTTTGGTAGTTGCTTCATCACACAATGTATAGCTGTAGCTGGCTTTGGACCAGTTAATAATTAAGTTATTCATTAATTAGGATATTTATCTTTTTTCTTTTTAATTATCTGATAAAAACAGAAAATATTTTTGGCCTGACTGGTAGCTCTATCTCTAATTACCTATATAAACTGAGATTCAAATAAAGAAACAAGTGAAGTAAACGGTGACTGTTGCCAGACCAAGCCAATAGCTTTCATCAGCTTGGTAGACAAAAACCTTGAAGGTCGCCAGAGATGGGCTGCTTGTCATCAAGACATACAGGGCTTCTTCAGATTTTATGACCAGTTGAAAAAGGGTCATGAAGGTCATTAAAAGGGTCATACGGGTCATTTCAAAGTGGTGTTAAAGAGTACTTCGCTGGGCTGTGAGTGTTGGTTGGCAAACAGTGTTCATAAGAGAGTCTCCAAAATGTCTAAAAACATTTGCAGGGGTTCTCATATTCCTTAATTGAGTTGGAGTTCTTTTGTTTGAGTTTTGAGCATGGTCAAAAAACCTGACTGATCAGACATAAAAGCTGTCATTGTCACCGATTCTGTTCTTTCATGGACAGAAATTCTCAGTACAGCCAAGGGGCAGAGGGAGTCTGGTTCTGTGGCCACAGTCTTTATTTGCAGATGATGTGGTCCTGTTAGCATCATTGTGGCATGAACTTCAGCTCTCACTGGAGTGATTCTTTAGCCCCATTCGCACAGGATTAGTTTTAACTAGGGGCCACATACTATTTGTAATAATTACTGAGTTTGTCAGTGTTGTTAATCCCGTGCAAATAGGCCATGTCAATAATTTGTAAAGTAAAAATTCTCCAGAAAATACCTACTATATTTTGCTGAACTCTGAGGTCCTGTGATAATAATAATCCAATGTGAATAGGCATCTTGAATGAATCTCTGTGATTTGGATAGAAATGGGTGGGATCGGATATATAATAAGGCGTTTTTTGTTTTTGTTTCCTGGACGCATTTTTATTTGCTTTTGGCAATGGAGGCTGCATTGGAATGCATAAATAACCTTTTGTGTCCTGGACCAGCAAAAGCCTATCGACCCATAACGGTCATTAAAAAAAAGAAAAGGCTGAAGAGAAGGCGGATGTTGCGTTACAAGCGGATGTTACACAATACGCAGCACGTTAACATTATATCCAGAAGATGTCTGTAAATTACAGCTAAATCTCAGGCTTTGGTTATCCCATGCGAATGCGCCATATAAAAAGCAGATGTTGGGGAGTAATTTATTTATTACATGTGATGCCTAGGTAAAACTAATCCCATGCCAATAGGGCTTCAGAGTGTGAAGTGGCTGGAATGAGGAACAGAACCTTCAGGTCTGAGGTTATTGTTGGAAAAGGGTGGATGGCCCTATCTGGGTTAGGAGTGAGGTCCTGCCTCAAGTGGAGGAGCTCAAGTATTTCTGGGATTTGTTCACAAGTGAGGGAAGAGGCTGTGGAAAGATGTCTGGATATCCCTGCTCAAGCTGCTGCCCCTGAGACCAGACTTTGGAATAAGCAGTAGATAATGGATGAATGGACGGATGGAAACAAGAACGAAATTTTTACATTTTCATTCAGAGAATGGATAGACTGCTCCAGAACTAAAGAATTAAATTAAAGGTCTTGCATTCCCTAAAGGCAGGGGTGTCCAACACACCTAATATGTTATGGTATGACATGAATATGGGTTGATTCCAGAGGTTATTTGCTTGTAGATGTACCTTCACTGACTACCTTCTGAAAATGTACCGGTATTTAAAATCTGTCCAGTGGTTTATGAGGAGTTTGTCAACAGGCAGACACAAACAGATGCACGCTAGAACATCAGTGGCAGACTATAATGAAAGGATCAAAATAATAATATTTGTTTGATCTTATTGTTATGCTAAAACACAAACTCACCCCACACAAAGAAAAACATACGGCATATCAGAAGATTTATAATAATTACACCAGGACACTCAGATTTCAGATCTAACTGTGTTCACAGTGACACAGTGTGTTCAGTCCAGGTGTTACCTTGTGTCCCATGATGACTGGAATGAGTGTGTGAAGGAGGTTGAACTCTGCCATGGAGACGGTGACTGACACTTGGAGCAGAGTGAGACAGCTGAGTCTGACTGGGATGAATTCTTCCAAGTGGGAAATCTCTTCTGGAGTTGCTGCAACGTTGCAAACCTCAACAACGTCTACAAAGAAAATCAAAAAGAAACATCAACATACTGTATACTGCAAAATAAACAAAAGAACAATTACAGACATGGCAGAAGTAAGCCCCTTTCACAATGGATGACGACCCTATAAATGAACAAGAAACCAGTCAGAGCGTGGATGGTCTTTGCAGGGTCTTGCAAAATCTCCAGGCAGGTAATAACTCATGAATGCCATTTACAGCCCAGTGAAGAGGCTCTCAGTGATGCTGCAGCCTCATGAATGCCTTCACTCTAAAGGAGGCCTCTAAAATGTCCACAATCAGCCAGGGTCTAATAGGTTGTGGAGAAGACAGCAAGGCACACATCCATTGTAAAGAGGTAGTAAATGTAGGTTTCTTTTGGCTGCTCCCTTCTTCAGGGGTCACCCCTGCGAGCAAACTCATGAAAGATTTGGCAATTTGTTTTACACCAGATGCTGTTCCTGATGCAAACTGGGCTCGAACTCGCAACCTCAGGATTACAAGACCGCAGCACTGATGACCAAGCTCAATAGTTTTTATCAGTCAGGCATTACTGAACTTAAATGTTGGAATAACAACTGAATAAGTGCAATAAGAGACAACTAGTGTAATATGAATATGCTTGTGTTGCACATTTGGGGTGTTTAAAGTCTGTAATTTTTACCTTTTACATTTTATATTTATATATATTTTTAATTATACTGTTTTTACTTTTGCTCTGGGAAGCAAACCCAAATTATATTGTATTTAGGTTAGGGCTGGACAATAATTCAATATACAGTAGTTATAGGTCACAATCTACTTTTATTCAATAACGGTGATATGAGTTTCAAGCACATTTTCAATATTTTTATATGATTACAGCATTTCACGGAAGCATTTCCTTTTCTGTTCGGGTTCGCATCAGTTTCAACCCAGACAGAAAAAGCTGTGACACAACTACGTAAGTGCGTGGTGACGTAGGTGTTCCGCAGAGCTCGAGTGCAGAAGGCGTCAACAGTAGCAGGCTAAGCTAATCTCCAATGTGTGTTAAGTTTTCACTTCAAAATGAGTTCCCATGACCATCAGAACATGACTGAACAATATTTCACAAGCAAAGAGAAAGAGATGACATAACTGATAAGAGACGAAAGACTAATTTGGCGGTGTGGAAGTGGTTCGGCTTTCTAAGATCTGATAAACTGCAGGTTTCAGTGTGCTACAAAATGTGACAGAGTCGTACCAACACATCTAACTTGTTCCACTCAATAGAATATGCTGAAAGTCAGAAGACGAAGCACAATAAAGTTTGAGCCAACGTCCCTGAAACAACACCCCTAGCTGTATCAAAAGAGACACACGGGTTAGATTATGTTGATGTTTAAAGTTAAAACTATTAATTTTGCCAAAGTTGAGAGTTTTTGTTTCTGACAGTAATTTCAAATTTCTTTGAAGGCTGAATACAAATAAAAGGTGAACACTAATTTATTTGTACAGTTTTTCTGAGGCTTTTATGTTGTTTTTATTGATATTGAATTATATCGTTAGACCAAAATTAAGAAACATATCATGATAAAAGTTTTCACCATATCGCCCAGCCCTAATTTAGGTGCAATGACAATAAAGATCTATTCTATTCTCTTCTGACGTGTACACATTCAAGAACCTTCCAAGTATTTACCCAGTGGTATAGTATTTTCATTCAAATCAAAGACAACTAAATTTCACAAATACTAATGATTTAACATGAATGAGGTTAGGTGTAAATTGTACTTATATTGTTGTCAGACTGCTGTGCCTTCTACATAAGAACAGTGAAAGTTATTTTACAAAGAACACTAAATACGATTTGCTCTATAAAACCACCGGTATTGTCGAGCATTTTTATGTAGAAACAGTTTTCCAGTAGCTACATTTCAGATCGATATCAAACAATCCCTGATAAAGTAAATTATCAAAAATATCAGGAAAAGTTAAATACAGCCATTAAATATCAAGTTAACATGGTGAAAACATATGGAATGTCAACCTGAGTGAGTTGTTCTGATCTGACACGGTTTTCAACTCAATGAGAATGGATGGGCCCCTGAAACAAGTTGCATGTATGTTCAGTGCCTCAGCTGTCTGTGCGTCTCACAGGCATGCAGTCACAGACACGTGTTTACATCTACACGACAAAAATATAAGAAACTTTACAGTTTACATTGTAGTGAATTGTTTTGACCATACTGAGATGTGTTATGTATGTTACGTATGAGGTTGTTTACTCATTCAGGTTTAAACCATAAATACACTAATTCATGAAAAAATGTAAAAATTCCCAGAGTTCAGAAAATCAAACAATCCTTTTTTGGTGTATTTAGGAGTGTTTCAGTACTTTATGGTTTGAAACGGAAGGCCAAAAAGTTTGCGTTGAAGTGAGCACTTTCTCACAGCAGGTCAAAAGTGTTTGTATATTTACACACACTTTCATGCAACATTCATTTTGATACATCCAGACATGTGCATGGAACCTGGCACATGCAACCTTTCTGTTGATCCACAAGGCCCCTGGTCTTGGCCCTGAACCCAGCACTTTGGCTCCTATCTATTGAGCCAACTCCAAGGTGGTCTTAGAAGCTGATTCCATAGTTTGGTCTTTGGCCTAATGCCACAGCATGCTTCAGGTTGAACTTCCACTGCTGTACCTGGATATATCTGAGTGCCAGGGCACAATTAAAAAAACCATAATGAACATTTAAATTACAACCAATTAGCTTACGTGTGTAATAAAAACTTAAATACTTCAAGCCATGCATCAAAATTACAACAATTACAATTTAAATAAGCATAATAGTGTATGCCAAGTCTCACGCATTTGCACGTCTTTTAGTTGTTGTTTTTTAAAGCTTGTTCTTTAATATAGTAGACTGGGAAATAAAGTTATTACACTGTTCCTTATTGTTAAATTCAAGTTCAAGTCAAGTTCTTTGTCATTTGCATCACATGTGGTACATGAGGTGGAACGAAATTATGTCCTCAAGGCCTCAGTTACACCCAAAATAGCAAAAATATAAAGTATAAAAAGAAACAGTATACAAGGATCTAATATATATGCTAAACAAATGCCAAATGGTACGCTAAAGGTTCCAAGATATACACTAAACACTAATAATGTAAAATAATATGGCGTAACAGCAGCCCTAACATGAGATTGTGGTGAGCAGATGGGTACGAATGAATACAGCAGCATAAGGTAATCAGCAGCATGAGATCAGCAGCATGGATAATCCGCAGCACAGATAACTTAAAGTGGCGTTACAGTGATTGTCTTGGTTAAAGATTCATGAGTCTAACAGCTTCAGGGTAAAAACTGTTCCTCAGTCTAGTAGCTCTACACTTAATTAATGCTCCTTAACCTCCTTCCTGAGGGGAGCGAGGCAAAATGTGTGTGTGCTGGGTGAGTGGGGTCCTTCATGATGCAGGTGGTTCTCTTCCTGCATCTGGAGGTGTAGATGTCTGATGGTGGGGAGACTGACTCCAACAGACTTCTGTGCAAATTAGCTTAATAACATGAATGAATTTCTTGTTATAAACAGTATTAGTATTAAAATAGTGGTCATTGCAGTGGTCATAAATCATCTAGTAAAACTAAATACTATAAGTGGAAAAAAACATTTACAAATACAGTCAAAATTACTTTCTAACTTAGTTTTTAATAACAAGAATGGTTTCTCCCTTTATACAACTTTTTAAAACTTAAGGACAAATTATGCACATGGCCACATGGTGGCTCAGTTGATAGAGCTGCTGCCTCTCAGCAAGAAGGTCATTGGAACAAATCTCAGCCAGGGACCTTTCCGAGTGTAGTTTGCATGTTCTCTCCATGCATGTGTGGTTTTTCTCCGGGTACTCTGGCTTCCTCCCACAGACCAAAAACATGCATGTTAGGCTGATTGGTAACTAACTTGTCCATAGGCGTGAGTGAGAGAGTGAATGGTTGTCTCATTTGTCTCTCTGTGTCCTTGAGATGGACTGGAGACCTGTCCAGGGTGTCCCCCGCCTCTCACACAATGACTGCTGGATATAGGCACCAGTGACTCCCATGACCCGAAAAGGAAGAAGGGAAGAAGTGGGTAAAGAGGATGGACGGACGGACAGAGTAAATTGCCCATGACTGTACTTTTAGGGGCAGAGATTTTTTTGAGTCGAAGCAGAAATGCTTACTTGAAGGTGCATCTCTGATGTAATAATAAGAAGCTCATAAGTGGCTGTTATGTTTAAAATGAGTGTTTATGTAATTTTCAGATTACATATCCAATATGAGTTTTGTTTGTTCAAGGCAGTCAAATGTGTTCATAACTTTATTATTATTTAGGCTGAGAGTTAACAGATTCAAGTAAACGGTAAACACAACGCACCCTGTCAAAATAAGAGCGTTCCCGGATCCTGTTACGGCAGGATTCAGCTCAAATTAAGATCTGACTGTAACAAAATGTGGAAAATGTGAAGCGCTGTGACTACTTTCCGGATGCTCTGTACATCTGTGTACTGAAAAATTAATTATGCCAGAAGATGACAAAGTGACAACAACAAACAGTGAAAACTGCTGAACTTCAGAAGAGAAAAGTTAAGAATGTAACATTGGCATGAGAACACTAACCTTGAGTCGGTTTGCAGTAGGGTTCGTATTCGTGCTCCATGGCACAGGTGATCATCTTGAGGATGCGGTGGACAGAGCTACTGTGCAGCCGGATGTCCAGAGGTCCCACCACCAGTCTTTTAATAGAAGTCTCTTCAAGTTTTGGCAATAACTCATCAGTACTCAATGTTGAGAAGTCCTGAGAGCCTATAAAAAGAAATATATATAATACAACTTATTTTTTAATGTCATGAGTACTATTATTGCAAACCTAACTTAAGTTAAATAAGAAAGATCTAAAAACAAAATACTAGATAGAAACTCCATTTCCATTTGATATCAGACTGTTTTCTTATTAAAATATGAAGTATAAAAGTTTTCCCCAAACCCTACAAAAACACGTCAAGGATAGTAATGAAGCAGTGGGGAGCAGCACACAGTCAAGAACAACTTCAGTGATGAATATTCCAAATGTCTTGTTCTCTCACACAGCAGTCCATTCATTGAAGGCCCATATTCTAGAGGTTCACTTGAAAAGTCTAAGCTCCCTGGCAATAAAAAGGAAGAAATTAAAAATAAAAGGAGGGGGTGGATGAATGGCAGCGAGGGAAGAAGAGGACAAAGGGTCACAGTTGTTTTATTTCCTTTACATTCCACCAATGAACTGCACATTCTTAGAGCTCAGAGTCAAAACTGTGAATTCAACTTTTATTTTCCTTCAGAAAATACTGGGGTACAGAATTTAGAAAACTTGTCAAGGGCAACAGACAATGTCACTGGGGGGGGGGGGGGG
>JARVGS010001283.1:32479980-32493006 GCA_031762315.1 Hypsolebias antenori
TTTTTTGAATGTCCAGAGGACCAGACTTAGCTTTTTTGGATTTTTCTACCTGGATTACTGAGCATGCATCAGGGTATGTATACATGAAGATTGTTGTTTGGAACATTAATTAAATATCCATCCATCCATTATCTTGTATCTTCATCTTCCATTTTGGGTTATGGGAGTTGCCGTTGCCCATGTTCAGCAATCACTGTGCGATGGGCGGGGTACACCCTGGACATGTCTCCAGTCCATCACAGGGACAAAGAGACAAACGAGACAAACAACCATTCACTCACTCACAACTAGAGACAATTTAGTTACCAATCAGCCTAACATGCATGTTTTTGGTCTGTGGGAGGAAACTGGACTACCAGGAGAAAACCCATGCGTGCACAGAGAGAACATGCAAACTCCACCCAGAAAGACCCCCGGACCAGGATTTGAACCTGGGACCAGCTCACTGAGAGGCAGCAACTCTACCAGTTGTGCCACCATGCTGCCATTAATTAAATAGTTTAGTATTATATTCACAAAAACATGAAGGCTAAAAAAAATTTCAACTTAGTGAAGATCAAATGTGGTTTAGAAATTTACTGAAGGAAGTAAACTGGGAATTTAAACAGCTATAAAGATATCAACGCTCAGAATGAAAAAATATAGAAAGTATTGTACTACATGGTGATTAGGTACTGTATATAACTAATTTAACTGTTGACTAAATTTAGACCTTCATGATAATCTGAATGCCTATATGAATACCTACTTTATTTATTATTAAATATAGAAATGACTGTGTTTATCTACAATGTGAAAGTGTTAACCAATAAATGGTTGTCAAATATCAAACATTATGTTAAGCTTACAAAACCAGATTCTAAACCATAAATCTGTACACTTTTGTGTGTTGCTAAACTCCACCCATTTAAAAACATTCTCAGGTTTCCTGAGCCAACACTGAAATACAGGAAGATGTTTAGCATGTTTCCACACACACAAAAATTATAACATGAAAAACTCAAAAGCTTGTTGGTTTTTTACAAATAAATAACATTTTGTCAGTTCCATCAACATTTTCTGATTTGTACTTTCAAGGTAATCATACAACAAATATCTTCACAAATACAAAGTAGATCCTAATTAACTGAAATGCAGAGAAACTGTAATTTGTTCAGACTCCAATGAGTGGCACAACTTTTATGTGAAACAACAGAACAAGGCAAAACGGATGTAAAAAGTTAAAATGTCGATCCTGATTCTTGTTGTTGCAATAAAATTTGAAGTTACCTTGATGACAGATGGGATCTTTGAACTGATGCTTTCATACGTAAAATGCAGTCGTGTTCTGAACGAGCATTTGTATAACAAGGGATCCTGGTAAAATTCAATCTTCCCACTGGCATTTCTCTTGTCCAAGCACACGGTGCAATCTGAAAAGTTGATCACTTTTCTCAGAACTAGTTCTGAAGCTACAAAAAAAGAATAAAATACAAAAGTTAATGTCAAATAACTTTGCTTTAAAAACGTGATAATAATTAGTTAAGTATTTTTTTCCTTTTAAGTGTGAATGAAAATTAAAATAGTGTAAAACAAATCAAACTCCATTTCCCAATAAACAGATTATGTGTTTCTAATTCTACAACATACTTTCTTAAAACAGATCCTCACATTTGTAGTGGAATAAAACAAAAAAACAGTTACAAACAAATGCCATTATGTACCCGCCAAAGAAGACCTGGAACAACAATCATCATATTTAATGTGTTCAATTATTTATGCATAGCTGGATATTGTTAATGACATAAATGAGTGAATCTGATGAAAAGCAATACTGGTTTCACAAAATATTATGAGAACATAAGAAATCCTCGTCCAATGACTGTATAAGTTTTATGAAGTAATTCTTCATTGATATCAATCAGGTTGATTTAAAATAATCATATCATGTTGAACAGCTTGGTTCAGGTTGGGGGAGACCAGTTGAAACTTAAGGTTTCTTTGAGGAAACTTGTCAGTGAGCAGGTTTACTTCATAAAGTCTGACCATAGTGACAGACGCCGTTTTATTTTCCTCTCTTTCTAAAAAGGGCAAGTCAAAGATGATCTAAACTCAAAGTTAACTTCATCAAAGTTTTGTGCTTTCTGGAAAACCTCTTGAGACCTGTCTATAGTAAGATTCACCAGAAGTTTCAGCAATATGGAAATACATCTCATTTTCCTTTTTGAATTGATCGAAGCTCTGTAGGTGGAGGACATAAAACCATTGGATTCTCTACAGTCACTGATTAATCAATACTAGACAAAATTACAAAGAGCTTTTCAGAGTATTTTCTATCAAGTAAAAATTACTTAGTTTCATTAATGCTTGTCCAATAGGTTAGTTCTCTCTCACTGTGAACAAACAAATGTATAGGATATAAATAGTTGTCTCCGTGTATTGATGAGTTATTACCATTAAAAAGAAAAGTAATCAAATTACTCACCAGTAATATCCATAAAGGCCCTCTCCCATAAATCATCCACTGTGTAGCACTCTGCTGAGGTAATGTTGACTGAAAGAACAATATCATCTTCAACATACTTGAGGATCAGGTTGTTGACTACAATGTTTACGTTGTTCACCACACGCCTAATCAGGCTCTGCACATAACCTATAATAACAAATAAAAAAAAACAGATTAAGAAATGTGAAATTAGACAATCAAAACAAATACTCCTTAAAAGAATGCATATCAGTGGCTGAGACAAACATCTACAAATGTTCACACACAAGAACACAGGCCATTCATGGTCGCAGGCAATAAAAATCATTGTCAGACTGATATGGACATTATGGCTATCACCTATACCGATAGGTCCCCAAACATCTATATCGGCCCAAATTATCGGTCCTACCATATATTGATCGGGCTCTAATAACAATGTATACGACATGTCAGTAGTTATGCTACATTTATAAACAAGGAGATAAACTGGTATGTCCATTACAGAAGGGGGTTAGGGTTAGATGAAAAGTCAGTCAGCTTCACCTGCCACCAAATAGATGGTGAAACTGTTTCATATTCAGATGGGACACCATGTTTATTTAATACCAAAAAATGAGAGCAGACTGACAACTGTGTGCTGTTGCTAGCTTCACTTTTGTCACTATGTATTTATTAGCGTTGTAAAATAGGGCATGTTCAGCAAAATAATGCCATTTTAGAAGTTTTAGTTTACTTTTGTATTATGAAATTACACAGGTATACATGCCAGAGAGTTGCTCTAGGTTTACCTGTAGTCATAATGTTAACTTGACAAATGCAATTTATCTGAGTCTGACTTGTCACAGTGAAGTTGTTGCATAAAAGGCAACACAAATTAATCAACTGTTGCACAACAGACAAATCTAATTACTTGTTGGCTCAAACATCATATATTTTGTTGTTAAATTAATAAGACAAAAGATCCAAACCAAGCTCATACATCATAGTCACACCAAGCTAATGTTTCTGATTTGTTAACAAATGGGGCAAAAGGTACATCTTTGAAAAAAGTTTGTTACAATAGTGTGGCCTGCAGTACTCTTCCTTTAGATTGGTAAATATCCAGTTTGGCCTGTGACGATGAAAGCAGGCTATTGGAAAATATTAACAGTGTCATTAAACTGTTTAGGAATTTTATCTCAAATAATATAAATAAGATTTCTGCTCCATTAAATTTGAAGCGTCTAAAATTGGAGGGGGAAAATGTAAATATGAGAAAGTTCCAGACCACTGGGCGGACTTTCAAATGATATTAATATCTAGCAGTGGTGAATTTATCAATACAGTACTAATAGCATAGATTCCCCAACACTATGTACAAGCTGACTTAAAATCCCACAATAAACTACACACAAAAAAAAAAAAAAAATCCAAGTTCTGTTTAATATATTCAAGCATTGTTACGTGAACATTTACACATCAAAGTATATTGTGTTATCTTGTAATAATTTAGGGGGAAAAAGTTCCTGGGTGCATAGCAAAGCATGAGTATTAGTTTTACTATGAATCAAAAAAGTATACACTTGATCAGAACAAACAAGGACCCAGTCTGGAAAAAAAAAAAAAAGTATTCACTTCAGACCTTACTTCAAAAATAAAATGCAATGCTAAATTTGTAGGGAAATTAAAAAGGAGAGAAAAGCCGTCTTGACTGACTTGACTCAGAGAACTAAAAGAGGGATTCTGTATGGTTAGAAGTACCTTCTCAACAGAAACATCTTATAGGAAGCAAGATCTCAACAACAAAAATCTTAATATATCACAGACCTGGGAGTTTCAACCACAAAGTATGAAAATATACAATAATAATTCTCTCAACCACAAGGCCAATCACATTTTTCATCCCTCCCTTTTAACGTTCAGCTTAGCAGTTACAAGTTAGACTACCGGTATATAAACCTATAGTGCTTTTGCTTTATTTCTAAACCAAATGTTTATCTTCCTGCATATGCATGCCTGGCTTAGAGAATAACTAAATCAATAATTAGGCAGAGCTATAATGCACTATTGATAGAAACATTTATATGAATAACTTTACTGTTCTGTCTCTTGTACGCAAGCACAATTTCATATTGGTTTAATCCAATTAACAGATCTCCTCCTGAGTTTTCTGCCTGACCAAACACAGGAACAGCAAGAAACAGAACAAACTCAACTCATAAACACACTTTATGTTCATAACTTAATGCCTGGTGCACGCATGTGCATGCCTCAGTCTGTGTGTGTCCGTGTCCCAGTGTGTGTGTCTGGGGTCAATCAAAAAGCTGCTCTTGCCTCAGCAGCCTGGCCAGTAAACCCACACTTTACCCCCTGCTACGTCCCACTCTGGATCCAATTTACTCATTTACAGCGTCTTTCTTTCTTTCCCTTTTACACCTTCTGATATTTGTTATGCCTTCTGTTGCTGTGCAATCGTACTCTTTGCAAACGATCAAGCAGTTCCAAACTTCTGTAAACAATTTACAAAACCAGCACCTGTGATAGAACCATAGAAAAATACAACTATAAACATTTCAAGCCTAAAATGACTAGGAAAACTAGTTCTTTTGAGGGATTCATAAAGTCCAAAAAAAATGTTGAGTTGCAAAAAAATTTTTTCTTGTGTCTGTAAATTTTAAAGTACTACTGAAACAGTCAGACATGGAGGGAGAAAAACAAACAAAAAAAAAACTAAACAGACAAAATGTCTACTGTAAATAGGTTTCCTATGGAGCTGTTTTTAAAACACTTAATGCAACAATGGTTTACAGTTTGTTTTATTTTTCATCTGTAAAATGGAAAGAAAGAATCTGAATTCTAGTTTTGAAGAAAAAAAATAGCTATAATGTAAAATATACAAGCATTTATAAATACAAAGTTAATTTCACCAATAAATCATGTTTGGCCCGTTTTAATTGGAACTCATACAGTTGAGGTGTAGAGTCACATAATACCAATGTGTAATGTACACAAATTTCACAACTCAACAGAAATGTCCAGAGCAATAGTATCTATATATCAAAAATCTATAAGTAACATTTCTTAGTAATACCAGGACAGCAGCTGTACTGTAATCAAGATCACCACAAAAACTTAATTGTATTTTATTTGTGAGAAACTCAACATTTCCTGAAAATTTCATGAAAATCTGTTCATAATTTTTTTTGAAGTACTGTAATCTAAACAGAGTCAAACAGAGCTGACTGTTACTGATCCAAGCAACGTCCATGTTACTAATCATTTCGGTTACAAAGCATTTCTGGCTTATCGGTTCATTGCCAGAAACTTTTGAACGCACAGAACGTTTACAACCATAACACAGTAGCATTGCTGTAGGATGCTTGGACCAGGTTAGCTCATACACCCTACAATGAATTATTCAGGATTAGTTCAAGTCCAAAGAATATTAATCGTTTATCACGGATTCTTCTTCTTTTTGGATTAATTAAATTCTAGTGTGACCAAAATGACTATAGTGACATGAGACGTTATTTATATTTGACCCATCAAATAAATGTGGTCATTTATTTAACAGAATCATTAAAATAACATCATAATATATACACATGATTGGCTGATCAATTTCCTATAAATTGACGTCAACATTTGAAAATTACGCGTCCATAATTTCACAAACTGACGAGCATTTCAGGAACAACAGAACAAAGTTATAAGATAGTAAATAACTTATCTGAAGGCACTTTAACTTAGTTTACTTGCGAGAAGAGGTTTTAAAAGGGAGGAGGAAAAATCAGAGGGAGGATGGTAGAGAGAGTGAATTATCTTGAGTTATGTCAACCAGAATAACACCCTCTCCATAACGATTTCCACTAGACCCAGGTACGCTCCGGTAATGTTGACGACTCTTTACCTTGTAAGATGATTCATCTCGGTCCGGTAAGGAGTATGCACTAGCCATAGACGTAAGAAAGGATCTTGGTCCCGTTGACATCCGAACCGGTGGTCCATGTGTTACCTCTAGCGTCAAGTGTCCGCTTCTATTGACGGAAGTAGCGGTCAGTTCCGGTTGGTTTTCAAAATAAAACATTCCTCAGAAGGAATTGTTAAAGATTTAGAGCGTTTAAGCTCGATTGAGTTTACAGCTGGCATGCTGTAACTCAGGTGGAAGACGAGATCTTTGACATATGACCACGTCAACAGCCTAGAAGTTCTCACTACGCTTCTCTGAGAGACTGTGTGAGACAGACAGTAACGTCTTCTGAAACTCTGCCAAACTCGACTGCAACTGGTGAGTTTCCAGGAAGTCGAAACTTTTAAGGAAAGTCCACCTCCTGTGACTCTGTCTCCACCGATTGGTTGTTGACCAGGGAGGGGGAGTTTTTGTGATGTCAAGAAGTCACTTTAAGTCAAAAGAGTGACGGAGGAGAAATTAGATTAGGAAGAGTTGTCTAGAAAAAGACAGAAGAAAAGACGCCAGTTTCTGATATACTGATTAAACTTGTTTTAAACTTCTAAACAACTTCTGAAGAATTATTTTGACACGTCCTTGATCTTTGACAGAATTAGACTTCATTCTATTCATCAAACACTCTGAAATCAAAATAACTTCTCAGTAAAACATTCAACTTTTGCATGATGAGGTTTAAAAATCATTAATACTGTTTCTACAGTTACCTCAAGTGAGTGATTACTTCAACATTAGAATGATATGAAAGCTGCTTCTTCTTCTTTCGGCTTCTCCCTTTGTCAGGGGTCACCAGAGCAAACTAGTCACATGAAGATTTGGCAATTGTTTTTACGCCGGATGCCCTTCCTGACACAACCACAGACCACCGAGCTAACACAGCCCTCTGTATGGAGCAGAGATCTGATATCTAGGGTTCCTGGGAGAGCAGATGGTGTGGGTTAAGGGCCTTGCTCAAGGGCCCAGAGTGGGGCAGATTAAGGTGGAGACAGGTGTGACTGCTTCACTTATCCCACTCACATTTTTTATGTCGGTACCGGGGCTTGAACCAGTGATCTTCCAATCACAAGCTCACCTACTGAACCTCTGCGCCACCACTCCCACTAATCTTAGATCCTTGTATACTGTTTCTTTTTAAACTTTATATTTTTGCTATTTTTGGGTGTAACTGGGACCTTGAGTACACAATTTCGTTCCACCTCATGTACCACATGCGATGTGAATGACCGTAAAGAACCTTGAACTTTGAATAGCGTAGGAATGACTGTGTTAGTACATCTTCAACAAAGGATGATAATTTTCTGTCTTGGCTCCAAAAGTTGCAACACAAGGTAGTTTCTCACTGTTCTGTGACTGTTGGAGACTAGTGGCAAATCAAAATTGTGCGAATGTTTCAGGAAAAAACTTTCAGTTGGACTCTCACTGAATTCTGAGTGTTTATGACCAAGCAACCAGAATACTGTGTAGATGTATTTTACGTGGCCAGCTTTTGAAAATCGCAGCCTATTTTTTGTGTTCTTGACCTATTTGTTGCCCACAGTATACCCAGTTTGGCCCACTTTGTACTCACCATTGCAGCCAGCCTGCCTTTTATGATTTAATTTACCTGAGTACACATGACAAGTTTTTTTTTTTTTTTTTAATTTTCACTATTTATTACAAACATCTGTGAACATTTCAAGACATTCTGGATGTTTTCTCACCAGTGCTTTCACCATTAGTCGCCAGCAGTCACAGCCCAAATGCAACATTAAGAAGTGGCTGGACTGGCATGCATACTGTTTGGCTGTTCATCCATTTCTCCTTAACTTCATAGAAGTATTTCCAAACATTGGCTTTTAATGCAGGAAATGCATCTGAAGTTCTCAGTCATGTCTCTGTTATGTGCTATAAACTGTCTGGGCGCCTCACTTCCACACTTTGCAGTTTTGCTTTGTTCATGATGTTAATAACATTAAATTATAACTAATTTTTGACATTTTTCAACTGTGAATTGTTCATGCTTTTGAGTTATTATGGAACAAATCCATGTAACAATGCTTTTTTTCCACTCGAGAATACATTGAAACAAGAAATAATTGACTTAGACTTTTAATTTCAAGCTCGACTTGAGAACAGATGGAGAATTTCTCTTCCATCACTCTTTCACACACCTCCAATGTAAACTTATGCCCTGTAACTGAGTCTTTCAACGCTGAGTCGGGTTTGTTGGATCAAGGTCTATGTCAGTTGTTCTCCCCTTTGAATGAAGTGTCCTGTGTTTTGACCCCCTTGTCAGTCTGCCAGCACACGTAGAGTCGACAGGAAGCAGCCACACAGATACACAGTAAACTATAGCTAAGTATCAGAACTGCAATCACGTCACCTTTCAACTGAAAAGAAAAGTCAGGAAGAGGAGACATGTAGTGAGGCACGTCCTCCTTCACATTACATTTTCCACAAAACTCTCCATTACAGCAAGATAAAGTCTATCAGACTACAAGTTGTTATTCTCTCCTACACAAAAAAAAAGATAATCCATGAGCCAAACCAGAATTGCCGTGTATGTGCAAACACGAGCGATGGTGCAACAGCAGTATTAAAGATAGATAGGAAAGATATAGAGGTCTGAATTTTTGTGTGTGTTTTGTTTTTGTTGTTTCAAATCTTTACTGAGCAGAGCGCCTGACAGCAGTCTGCCGGCTCAGACGCCAGTCTCCACACTATCATCAGGATGTGATGAGGCAGATAGCGCTGGGAGCACTCACCGCTTCACAGCGTGCAGCTGAGCGTGACAATATGGGTGGAGTCGAGGGTGTGTGGGGGAGGGAGTGGGGTATTCAAAGATGGCTAGACAGTTTGCAATCACTGTGAGAAACAGACAAGAAACATTCAATCAGCTGGTGCGGAGAAGACATGATGGCACCAGCAGAGTGCCAGCAAGGCAAGCTTGCCTGAGGCATAGGTCAGAAATGTTATCACTTCACCTCTGGTGACATGCAAAAAACCTCCATCATCAGGGTAGAGTCTTTGTTTCCTTTGTCTGCGGTTAAATCAGTGCACCCACTTGTTTTGAGTGAACAAGCAGGTTTAGGTGGAGAATTAAGCCTTTGGCTCCTGTCAGATTTAGGACACAGGCAGAGGAATGCACTTGTAAAAACTTTCTTTGAAGTATTCTCGTGACTTTTTTTCTTCATTTTTTCTTTTCTCCATGTTCACACTATTGATGCTGAGGAGTCAGACTGATTCTTATCAGATTAGGATTGGATAGGATACAATAGGATAGCATAGGATAGGCTAGGATACAATACGATAGGATAGGATAGGATGCAATAGGATATAATACAATGGGATAGGTTAGGATAGGATACAATGCAATAGGATAGGATAGGCTAGGATACAATGGGATAGGATAGGATAGGATACAAAACAATAGGATAGGACACAATAGGATAGGATTTTCAGTTTAAGTATACTGTATTTTAAAAGGCTTTAAAAGTACACACAAAATATTGTGAATACAGTACATAAATGCACTTACTGTCAACTAGATCTTGCATAAAAGCAGTGAGGTAAGAGAAAAGACACCTCACATCTACAAGTCAGTGCAATTTATGATTATAGGTAAATTAACTGAAACATGATTTTATTGGCGCCTGCGTGCCACAAGAAAAAGCCTTCCAAACAAACTAGAGGGTTTAAATTTTAAAGAAAGAGGTCTTTTAAGTATTATATAAATGGATTTAAAAATGGCTGTGATTCATTCATTTCAACTATAATTATGATTGTTTACTTAAGTAAAAAAGAAAGCATAAACCACTTTGTGCTAAACG
Source organism: Hypsolebias antenori (assembly GCA_031762315.1). Classification (NCBI taxonomy): domain Eukaryota; kingdom Metazoa; phylum Chordata; class Actinopteri; order Cyprinodontiformes; family Rivulidae; genus Hypsolebias; species Hypsolebias antenori. The sequence goes on from JARVGS010001283.1 coordinate 32,490,203, forward strand.
TTCTGCCAGTTTGAGATACAAAAGCCAAAGGAATAACAGCAATAAATAAATCACAATGTAGGAAAGGAAAGCTTGCTGTAACATGGTCACCAAAGCACTGAATGAGTCATTAAATAAATACATTGTTTTTATGTGAATGCTTCTTTAGCTGAGCTTTTCCATTTTAAAATGACAAGAAAACCTTTTGGAAATGTATTAACCATAATCAGGATTATAGTCTGGTATATTACTGTATGTCCTGTACTTACACAAAAAGCACAAACTGTTCATTCCTGTGGGTTATGAACTTTACTATGCTAACCTGTCTGTGTGCAACAAAAACCTAAAACAATAGTTCTTCTTGTTTCACAGTCAAGGATTTATATTTGAGATTGACCCACAAGTAACAAGCTTCATTCCAATTTTTACACTTGCAGTAATCAAGCTAAACCATTCCCCTCCGAGCTACGAATGCAGGTTATTGAAAACATTCCTCAGAGATCATACGTTGACATCTGAATGTAACTGCAGGAATCCCAGAGCCAGTTGGGAAGTGTAAGTTGATCTTGAGTCATACCAGCTGTCATTCTCCACCGAGGAGTTTAGAGCAGGAACCAACCAGCCGGTGGCATCCTTCCAATTCTGGAGCACGTCAGGGAATTCCCAGTAAGAGATTTATTCTAATCACGCTTTTAGCATGTGGTCACTGTTGCATGCAACAAAGATAGGATGGCGACAGTCCCACACAGACCAAAGGATGTGAGCTAATGGGAGGACATTCAAAAGCATTACCAGACAGCCTGTCACTGTTAACATTCAATCATGCCATCACAGCTATCTGACATGATACTTGGTTGCATAATAATAATAATTATAATAATAATAATAATTATTATTATTATTATTATGAAGGACTTTGCCAGTGTGTGTATTGTTGTGTCTCTTTTAGTAAAATATCTCATGGCCAAGTGGATGACGACCTTCGCAAACACAAAAAAGACAGTTTGACAGACGAGCTAAGATTTGGTGTAGTAAATGAAAGTCATTCCCAATATATAATTTGTCAATAATTCAGTTGTTTCTTAACAGGAGATGATATTGGTTTTAATTTCTGGCATTGAAGGCGGCAGGTGATTCCCGCAAGGAATGTAAGACCTTTTGATTGTTATTGTCTTTATTTATTTAAGTATCTATTCCTTTTGTGGAAATATCAAACCTGTGCAAGTTTTAAAAGGAAAAAAAAACTGTCATCTATAAAATATTTTTTGTAATAATTTACAAAAAAAAAAAAAAGCCATTCTTTGTATAGATAATGTAAAAAAAACAAAACACCATTAGAGGCTCTACTGCAGGTGTCACCAACATGGTGCCCACGGGTACCTGGTCGTCCGCAGGGATCACATGGGGTGCCTGCGGAGCATATTCTAAAAATAGCACTCATCAAGGAGCACCATGTAAAAATCGTCATTAATTATATTTTTTAATTTAAGAAATAACATTTGCAACAATGTTTATTTGAAATGAAAATTATTAACAATTTGAAAAAAAAAAAGAAATTGTGTTATGTATACAGTTTAGCAATCTTGTCTGGGGTCAAAGTTCAGAATCAGACCACTCCCACCTCTTCAGTGGTGCAGCTACAAGCTAGTTTTACCTCCCAGAGGGGAAAATGGCAGAAAAACGTAAGAAAACAGAGACGAAAAGAAAAGAAAATTAAGAAAATTTGCACAGTGACTGGGAGGAAAAGGTCTTTCACAGTGTTGAAAGACAAATGTGTCTGCGTCTCATTAGTGGCTGTGGCGACAGCAAAACAAAACGTGCAGCGACACTTCATCAGCTTCAATGCTAACTAGCCCGCTGGTGGCTCACAACAGACAGAAGAATGTCAGCGCAGCTTTGAGTAGGGATGGGGCTGATCCGGTATCGGTACTGGCCTCCGATACCAGCATAGTTTACGTATCGGATTTTCCGAACCAACCTGCCGATATTTCCGATCCATGATGCACGTTGGCTTCAAACTATGGAATGGATTTCCTGAACGGAGGCGTGTCTCATGAACCCAAAGTAACAAGACCTGCCTCACATTCAGGAAATCTATTTCATAGTTTGCAGCCAGCTACAAAGTGCAGTAGCACTGTAGCTAACAGCTAGCCAACTTTTCAACGTAACATGTCCGCAGTGTGGAAGTATTTTACACTAAACACCACAAGACAGCAACGTGCAATGTCTGCAGAGCAACAGCGCCACATTAAACCGCAGTCAAGTTAGTTTTACGTTGCACATCTGAGCTCAGGGGCTTCAGCGGGACGCCATTCTCACTGAACCGAAACACAGGCATCCCGACCCGGCCAGCCGCGTCCCCGTCTCGGTGGAGGGACAAGCTGAGAGCGGCTGACCGAACTCAGGCTACCTGCCCTGTACTGAACAAGAAAAACAGACCGCTGAAGCCACTGAGCTCAACCGTTTACTGAGAAGTTGCTAAACTTCATCATAATTGATGACCAACCACTATCAATTGTAGAAAATGAAGGATTTCACAGCTTGATACTTGCAGCCAAGATATAGTTTACCCTCCAAGAGAAATTTATCAGTACAACAGGAGACAATCATAAAAAAGCGTATTAATTAAAAATTACAAGAAAACTGTATTAAAAAAAAGAAACATAAACAGCTACATTATAATTCATAGTAAAATAATAAAAACAGGAACATGTCTGTGTTGGTTTATGCCATGAACTTAGCAGATGGAAAGCTATTTAATATTTTATTTAATTCATTTATTCATTCATTTAAAAGAGACAAAATAAAACAAATTCATCAAAAAG
>JARVGS010001283.1:32512469-32524152 GCA_031762315.1 Hypsolebias antenori
CCTTATAATTCCAATCAAACCAGAGTACTAAGGAACTTCAGTCATTGCCAAGTCTGACTTTCATTTAAAAAAAAAAAAAAATTGTAACGTATTCATATTACTGTATTCTAATATTTTGATCAAATAAACTTGAAAATTACAAAGCTAAGATACTTTAAACCTTAAATATGTAAAAACTTTCTTACAGTAACAAATTGTAAACCTTTCTGGGATCAAATTTAAAAATGCCTTTTAAAAAAATATACAAAAACTCTGTGTGAACATACAGTGGAAATTAAAAAAAAAAAAGATCATTTAAACGACAAAAATACTTTTCATCTAAATGAGCCTTTTTTTTTGGGGCCCAACATCAGACTCAAAAAAAATATTTTCTATACCAATAAAGAACTAACCTGGGATCCATCTCTTAGCTTAAGGATGCACTCCATTGTGTTGATGGTGATCACAACAGGCTCAGAGCCCAGCTTGGTCCAGGGTACATGGATTCGTAGCTCATGAATATGACCGCTCATGAATGTGAAGGGCAGCTTCAACTCCTATGCAGTGACAACAAGGATGGAAAAGAAAAACTGATTAAAACTGGACCTGGAAGAAATTATATCTGCAGTGTAAACTGCGTTGAACGTGGTCATCCAACCAGTTCTGTTTTTCCCTGTACTTTCAAGAGTGTTCTGAAGGGTCGGGTTTCCTCCATCAACTAACTTTCTAATTGTAAAATGATGGTAAGCTGGAATATAAGGATGATTAATTACTAATGAACAAAAACTAAACTGGCAACTTCTCAATGAAGTTCTGCTGTCAATTGGTTTTGAACTAACCACTCTGTAAGATAGAGCCCATAAGAACACTACTACCAATTTATGGTCTCAAATGCCTTTAACAAAAATTAAAAAGCCATAGTATTGATGACAAAATGTGTTTATTATGATCAATAACTAAAAAGAAATTAAACCTAAAGTAGGTTTAAAACAAATTATAAAGCACAGCAACTGCTCATGTGGCAGGGAGCAGAAGCAACTAAACACCCCATTTTAAATAGTCTACATTAAATACTAAATAAATAAATAAAAAAATAATCATAATCAGTAAAAATATTTCCAGTAAGAATGTTAATCAAGAACTTGTTACAATGGTTTTGAATCACTCTGTGAAACTGGTATTTAAAGTGACTATGAACTTCTATGTATATGGAATGTAAATGGTAAATGGACTGTATTTATATATTAGCACCTTTCTATCTTATTAAGATACTCAAAGCTCTTTACAACACAATCTGTGCCTCATTTATCCATTCATACAGCACTCTACTAGATCTATACAAAGAATAATCAGTGCTTTATCATATTTATACACCTATGGGACACACATCGTAGGCAATGAGGGGTTCAGTGTCTTGCCCAGGGACACTTCAGCATGTGACTGCTGGTGGAATTGAACCCTCAACTCTTGTATTGGAGAACGACTGCTCTTACCACTCAGCCACAGCCGCCTCAACGTATTCTAGAACCAAAAATGAAGCCATCTGCCTGACAGCTGAAGCTTGACTCAGACTAGGCCATGCCCGAGGAGAAAAACTAAAGTGCAGTGGTTCTCAAAATGAGATAGATCTCAAAATGCAGGAAATCACAACTACTTTAATCAAAATTTTCTGGGGGTGGACCCCCACAGCCCCAGCACCAGTGATTTACAGTGATTTCAGAGATGTAGAAACACTCAGTCAACAAATACTCAAAGATGTCACATCGGTGAATCAGTTGTTTTAAAAGTTTTAAATAAATAAATATTCAATTATTTATTTTTACATAATTGAATATTTTAATTATGTTTTTGTTAGAATATTGTGTAATGTGGCATGTGATGATACTCATCCCAGTTTTTTCCCACCTGAAAAGACCTAATTTAAAAAAATATTTTGTTTTTGTTTTCCAAATGTGTACTATTACTGTAGTACAGCAACAAATATATTAGTGCATTCAAGTACTAAGAAAAATATGTCTGCTTGTGAGGTTTAAGCCATAATGGTAAGTAGGTGCATGCGAGTCTGATAATTTGTTGTAGTAAAAGCTTTAACAGTAGTAAAAAGTACTCATTATTCCTATGTATTCCTCCTAACAGAACAGGATAAAACATAAACATGCCAGAACTGAAACATGTCTCTTAATACCCAGTACTATGTCTTGGTTTAATATAAAAGAATGATTCATCAAAACACAGATTATATTTAACATTCAGTACCTGTTCCAGTACATCCAGCTTCAGGTCCAGCTTGCTGAGCACGACATCCCCTCCCCAAAGAGAAAGCTGCAGGTCCGATGGCTTCAGGTTCTTAATGTATTTGTTCACGTAGCTCATCAAGAGCGGTGTGACATACGACTCCAACATCTTCTCTCTGTTGTAAACACAAGTCAGACATTGAACAACACAATACAATGTCAATTCATGATGTGTATTTCGTACAATATTGTTTTGAAGCCCATGGTAAAGAGGAGACATTTGTGACAACAGAAAGCTTAAGTTGACATGTTACACAACAGAAGCTGAAGGGTAATTAAGGCTATGCTCATTTCAGGTGTGTAACTTCTACATCAGTAGTCTGCGACGGCTCACAGCTTTCTGGGAGTGATAATTAAAGACATTTAAAACGCCTCTCTCAATCACATACTGTCAAAAAACAAATGAATTTAGTCAGTTATTGTTTTCTCAAAAATTTTCTGTTACCCTCTCATTCTCTGTTAGTGTCAACTAATAGCCTAGATAATTTAATTTTTAAAATAACAAGTGCATTTAATGGCATTGTTCCAGTTAGGATAAAAACAGTTTCTGGAAAATGGAAGGCACTGTGCAGGAGTGGCCCACAGGCCCTACCACTGAACAAAAATACAAAAACAACCCTTTAGCGTTTGCTCCCATTTTTGATGAGCTGAACTCAAATATCTAAGACCTTTTATATGTACACAAAAGGCCCTTTTCTCTCAAATATTATTCACAAATTTGTGTTAATCTGTGTTAGTAGGCATTTCTCCATTGCAGAGATGATCCATCCACCTCACAGGTGTGGACCATCAAGATGCTAATTAGACAAAATGATCAGTATTGCACAGGTGTGCCTTAGGCTGGCCACATGCAAACTGTTCACTACTGTGGATAAACTCACTAATACCTGTACACAAATATCACCACCCACCCCCCCACACACACCCCATGAATTTAATTCTACAAAACCACATAATGATTTTGCTCTCTTTCTTAGTGAAAAAAATCAAAAGGATCAGGCATGCTATCATTCCTCCAACACCTCGGCTGAAGATTTCTCAGTCATAATTCAGAACCAATTTGACAACGAAAACCCTTTTTTAACCTATAAACCAATTTGATCTCAAAGAAATGGTTTAATCTCTTAACCTTCCACGTGTTACCTCGATCCATTCCCTACAGATGTTATTAAAAGGTGTTTGCCTGTCTTATCAGATGAATTATTACAAACTGTTAACAGTTCACCTACTGTCAGGTGTTTTTCTGAAAGTGCCAAAAGTTGCAAAAATCAAACCACTTCTTAAAAATAAATAAATTTAAAAAAAAAAACTAACCTTGACGTATCTGTATTCATTCAACCTTTATTTAGGCAGGTTAATCCCATTGAGCATCGAGGACTCAAGTAGTTTTCAACTTACGAAAGTTTTTTAACAGTTAATACCTTGTCATCTTTCAGTCTGGATTTAGGCCATATCACTGTCCAGAGCCTGTCCTCATAAAGGTTTTGAACGACATCAATCTTAGATTCTGGCAAAGCCTCTGTCCTTGTGTTACTGGACCTGACTGTTGCATTTGACACAGTTCACAATAATATATTAATTTACAGACTTCAACAATGGTTTGATTTTTCTTGGTTTGAATCCCATCTTCAAAACAACAATTTTTTTGGTATCTATTGACAGTTACACCTCTGAGAATTTTCCACAATCATGTGGAGCGCTGCAAGGGTCAGTTCTTGGACATATTTTATTCAATCTTCCAGTATATATATTCCCATTAGGGGGGGCAGCTGTGGCTGTGCAGTTAGAGCAGTTGTCCTCCAATGGGGGAGTTGTGGGTTAGATTCCAACAGCAGTCACATGTTGAAGGGTCCCTGGGCAAGACACTGAACCCATCATTGCCTCTGATGTGTGTCCCATCGGTGTAAGAATGTGATCTATAGCACAGTAGTCTGTCTTTAAAACATAAGTCAACTTAAGAATTTTTAAGTCTCTTTGGATACAGATTTTCATTTTAAAAGTCACATTAAATGACTATAAAATCATATTTTTACTATCTTACAAATAATGTAAGAATGAGAGACTTTGTTTCAAAATTCGATCTTGAAATCCTTGTTCATGCTTTCATTACTAGTCAACTAGATTACTGTAATGGATTAATCCAAGGTCTGCCAAGAAATTCAATTGGACAACTCCAGCTGGTTCAGAATGCCGCTGTCAGAGTAAAGACAAAATTTTCAGCATTGTGTCTCAGATTCTTCATTCACTCCATTGGTTACAAATTTCTTATAGAATACCATACAAAGTACAGTATTCCTTCTTGTCCATAAATCACAGAATGGTTTAGCTCCACAGTACTAAATAGACCATCTTCAACATTAAACCACCCAGACCTCTCATATCAGCAAACACAGGATTACTAGTTGTTTCACAAATGATCAGAATCAACCGTGGTGAAGCTGCTTTTAGTTGTTATGCCCCTCACATATGGAACAACCTGTCTGAAGAGCTCAGGCTTGAGTCTGATCTGATCATATTTAAATCTAAAGACAGTATTTTCTATTGCTATTAACTGATTGATTTTTAACTGTTTAGAACGTCTTTTAAAAATAGTTTCTTTTAGATTTTTTTAACATTGTATCCTGGTGTGTGCGTGAGTGTATAGGTAACTTTGCCTTTTTTTTTTTTCCTGTTAACTTGTTTTTATTCTGTAAAGCACCTTGAGTTCCAGTTCCTGGTATGAGATGTGCTATACAAATAAAAGTGTTTACCCGCTATGACAAGGTCTCAATTCATGTTTTATACCAGTCACAAGAATACGTTTTTAGAAACAAACCAAATCATACGATTAGGAATGTCCTCTTATTTACATTATGTTTATATTCGAGAGAAGAAAGCATTTTGCTCTCAGGTTTTCGGTGAATAAATTCATTAGCGGTTGTTAGTGCTTAGCTTTAGTTAGCCTACTCGCTAATGTGACTTCACTTCTAAAGAATGACACGAAGGGCACGTGTTAAAGGGTAAAAAACTTCGTTAAATAAATCAGTGGGAGTGTAAGAAAAACTGTAGCTCTGCGTAATAAATTTCACAAACTGGAGAACGCTTAGCGAGAGGCTAACTTGAGTGACTGTCAGCAAGTCCGGTAGCCTAGCAAAGAAGCTAAACTACAGCTAGGAAGTCACGCAAAATCAAGTGCATGGATCGCTAATGAGGCAAAGCTTTTCTTACTTGAGTCTCGCTGTTATCCAGCGTCTGTTTGTTTAATTTGACGTTTAATGAAACGTCTTTATCTTGTTAGCGACATCTCCGTACAACGTCATCTGTAAACAACAACGCGGCTTCCGTATGACTACTGTTGCCTTCGCGTCTGTAGGAAAAATGGGTTTCGCCACTCAGATCGCAGACCGACTCAACGGAGCCAAGCAAAACTGGAAATCTCTGCGTAGATGATTTTTTCTGCCCCAGATTATGCAATGTTTTTCACAGGGTTTAATGGGTGATCCATCCTTTTGTTTTTTCGTTTTGTTTTGTTTTTATAAAGATAAGTACTTGGAAATGTTAGCATTCTTGAGCATGAAAAAGGCAGAAAACACAGTTTGGGACTTTAGTCTTACGCATTATGTGGCCGTGGAGCGTTCCAAATGCATCACGATAGAAATGACCTCTAAACAACAATAAAACAACAACAAACAAAAAACAGTTTCATCGCAGATGATGTTTTTTCCGTAATGCCAGAACTACTGCGGATGTCGTTGAAAGATTATGGGAAAATTAACTTTGTATTTAGTTAAAACTGGTGATCATTAAAGGGATTTTTAATAATAAAACGTGCAAATTAGGGGCTGTCTGAAAAGTTCCAATTAACATCAAAAGGGACACTGATACTGAGCTAAACAGTCTTTTTGGATAAGAGTTACGTGACATAAACACACTTTAATTTCATATCCGTCGTTATACAGGATTTAGGCACTGCATAAGGCTAATGGATATTTTAGCAAACAGTTTTAGGCTGCATTTAAACCTGTGACAAAATATCCACTTGGATGAGTCATGTCAAATGTTTTCCTCCTGCAAATGGAAAGAAAAATGCTGTCTAACTTGTTTTTTAGGATAATATAATACTAGATTGAATTCATGCTGAAGTGAAAATTAAATCAAAGGAGACGAGAAAATATTTAATCTTAAATCATAAATGAGATATTTATTTTTTCACCAAAGTTTTACTTAATCTTTATTTATTTAGTTATTCATTCATTTATTTATTTATTTATTTATTTATTTATTCTTTCTTTTTTTTTCTTTCTTTCTTTTTAATCAAGTGAACATGCAGATTTGTCAGTGTCAGTATAGGGTCATGCACAAGATGTGAAGTAAATGCGCAGAGCAGAGGAACCCATCCAACATGTCCCTGTCCTGCTGTTAGACTTCCAGTTTGTTTTAGCTTCACCAGTTCAGGACATGCTTTTATTATTACAGCAGAGTCTGAGTTTAACTCACAAATACTACTACTAATAATAATTATTATTATAAATATAATAATGATGATAATGCTGATGATTATGATTCCACACAGTATTAATTTTTAATCCAGCTATAAGCATTATTTTCTCTTGTTCTTTGGAATATTTTTTCATGTTCCTGAACAAAGATTTGCAGCTGAAAACATGCACTCTTCTGAGAAAAGATTAAAAAATAAAATAAAAACAAATCTCATTTTGTTTTAAATTATTATTAGTTGCAACATCAATTAAAGTAACTGCAAATTAACATATTCACCGATTTTTTTTAAGTTGTTTTATGTAATGGATTAATCAAATCACTGTCACTTTGAAAGGAATGATTTGGTAACAACTCCATCCCAATGTAACATTGTCAGAGTAATTATTATTATTATTATTATTATTATTATTATTATTATCATTATTATTGTTGTTGTTGTTGTTGTTGTTGCGGTTGTGGATGTTGCTGTAAATCTTTATCAAGAATGTTATTTCCATTTTGTTATTGATACTTGTTTGCATTTGAAATTTTTTGTCTACATTTTTTCCCATTCATTTTAAATCATAGTATGTTTTGTAATAATTTTTCAGTATCACAGTTGTCTGAAATTATACATGTTAGTTTTATTTTATTTTATGTTGTGTTCCCATGTGGAAATAAGAGGAGAATCATGCTCAGCAGCAACGCGTCTCCTCTCACGCCTCCTCTTCAACACCATGTATTTTCTGTCAGACTGTGATGTTTGCAACCTTTTTTAAAATTAAAAAAAAATGTTAGCTACCAGTTTAATGTAAATTTTAATATCAGGTTTAAATAAATAAATAAATAAAGATTGGTGCAGTAAAGATTTTGCTTGTGAAACAAAGAAACAACGGGCTTGAAGGCCATGAAACACAAAACCACAGAACTCATTTTTAAAGAACTTGGTATCCTCAGCTCTTCCTGTTCCAGCCCGCAGCTCCGATGGTCAAAGTTCAGTTGGAGGAAGTCCACACTTACATGTAAAACATCAGCTGAAGCCTTCAGCAGTTCCTCTTAAACCCAAATTATCATTTCAAATTAATATCTCCAAGAGAAGAAATGCCCAACAGTTCAAATGGTCCATGTGTAATAAAGTTGGTGACAGAGTAAATGTCTTCATTTTGAAGTCAGTGAGGCCCAGATGTGACAGAACATCTGTTCATTTCTATGAAAATGCTTCACTCCTTCTGCTCTGAGTCAATAATATAATCAGAGGTGCACCGGGCAGATAAAGGTGCTGCTAAAATTATCAACCTCTGATGTGGAAGAGAATAACTTATAACCAATGTAGTCAAATTATTTCTGCTCATATTCACAATCTGAAGTGCTCAAACAGCTAAAAAAAAACAGCTTCAGCTGATCTTCGGATGGTGCACAGATAAGAACTTGTTGGATGTAAACGATGGTTCTATAGGCCCAAACACACCAAATAAAAACAGCACAAGAGCACGTGTGTCCTGGAAATATTTATTTCTACAATACAATTTAACATACTTTAAACAGATCTTTATTTTTTTCTCCCCCCACAACTTTAACATTTCAAAATCAGGAAAACAACAATAAAAACAACATTTTGTACATTTTATTTACAGGTGGAGAGGAAGCTGCTGTCAGCGTGTGAAAAGTGTCTCTGACGGACAAGTCGTTGCTTTGTCTTTCTGGGATTTGTCCGTTTTTTTGTTTCTTTTATTATTATTATTATTATTATTATTGTTATTTTGTCAGTCTGTCCGGGCTAGTAGTCCTGATGCGGGCTGTGCGTCAAACTGTGCCGTCGCAAGTCACAGTTGCGCCGAAACACCTTTCCGCAGCGGCCACAGCTGTAGGGCTTGATGTCTGTATGGGTGAGAAGGTGAGTTTTCAGGTTACTTCTTTGATTAAAGGTTCTTCCGCATGTGGGGCATTTGTGGGGAGACTCCTGTTTAGATTTAAAGCAAGCACAGGATTATTCCCTTTAATTGTATAGAAGAATACCTGCTCTCAGCTCCAATTCACTGATTTCCACATGTAACTTCTCTAATATTTCTGGGGTTTTGGCCTTTTTTTATATATATTAACTGGTGTGTCCCCATGCATGCAGCAGCCACATCACATGATCATGAGAGTCCCACTGGTTTATCTGGAGCTTACCTGCATGTGTAAGGTTTTATGGACAGCCAGAGTTCGAGACTGACAGAATCCCTTCCCGCATTCTTGGCATTTGAAAGGCTTTTCCTTGGAGTGGATGTATCTGGGAAACAGAAACCACACGTCATCATCAGCACGGATTTACTGGCAGGTGTTTCATGCCTCACACTCAACTCTCCTGAAAAGTCCACCAGATTCAAGTTAAAGATCTTTAGCGCCCTCGCAGCTTTAAGAGCAGCTCTGTGCATCTGGTGAACGAAGTGGTTTCAGCAGCTAAGAGCACGTGTCTGCATGTGAAGACACGGCGCAAAGTGCGCGTGGCGCGGGTGTACCTGTGGTCTCGGAGGTGGTCCTGTCTTCTGAAGGCCTTGTGGCAAATGTCACAGGTGTAAGGCCGCTCGTCCGTGTGGGTCCTCTCGTGGATGAGGAGGTTGTAAGACTTGGTGAAGTGTCTGCCGCAGAACTTGCAAATAAATTCCTTTTTGGTCTTGGACGGGAGTCTGCCGCGCGTGGGCTTCCGCTCGGGCGACAGCTTGCTCAGCTCCGAGAGGCTCCCCCCAAGTCCCGAGGCCAGCTTTGCCAGGTGGGCAGCTTTCGGCGGGTCCTCCTGAGTGGCGGCGAGGGCCAGGTTGGCGAAGTCGAACCTGGGTCTGTCCTTGCGCAGCGCGGGCGCGCCGTGCGTCACGGCGGCCTGCTTCGGCTGGAAGAGCTGCGCCGTGAAGGGCAGCGCCGGGAAGGGGACCCTGGGGTCCACCAGGCCCTGGGCGGCCGCCGTGATCGTCGACCTCAGTCCCTGCATGTGCGGGTAGCCAAGAGTCCAGTGGTTCATGTGCATGGTGTGCACGGCGCTGAGGCCGTACAGGCCCTGCAGCTGCTCCGCCGGGAACGTGTTGAGCGCCTGCAGGAACGAGTAGTTGGTGAGCTGCAGGGCCGGGTGCAGGGGGATCGGCGCGTGCACGGCTTTGCTCCCCATGTCGGCTCAGACTTCTGCTGGAGAACACAGAAAGCGTGCATGAGACAAGAAGAGTTACAAGCAAGTTTGCAGTCATCGTGCGGTCGATGCGGCCTGCAGGAAAACCGCACGCGCTCACACATTTTCATGAACCCATGAGGACACGAGTTAGAAAAAAAAAGGTCACATTTAAAACTTAATAATTAAGATAAATTCGTCTTGATTTATTGTTTTAGCAATGAGCCTGTCAGTAAACTGAGCAGCCTGTGATGTGTGACCTTTATGCGTAAAACCGGGTTTGGAACAAATGTTTGAAAACGAGCACGCGCCTCGGCGCAACATTTCAGTAAAAAAGTGAGTCATGAAAATTATAATTCCATTAGGTGTGTGCAAGAAGGGCTCGTCTGGCACGGATTAACGCTGCGTGACGTTGTGGTGTGAAACCCCACGGACAGAACCTCCGCGCGGCTCTGATTTAAAACAAGAACATCCAAATGAAGTTTGTCTCCGTTAACTCGGAATTAAACCGGATCTAAAAACACCAGTTCTGTGATCAGGATCACGAAAAGCAAGCTTTAATGATGTTTGCAACTATATTTATTGGACCTGACGTTTTGCTGTGAGGGTCGTTTTTGGACTGGTTTAAATGTGGCTCCCAGTTTGTGAACATTTCCAGTGAAACTTTGGCTCATGCGGGACAGATGAGGTGCGGGAGCTGGCACGGCTCGCTTGTGTTCTCCCACTTTTCAAAGTCCAAGTTTAGTCTCGACCTGACCCTTAGATAAATAAATTCATTTTTAAAATAATACCAGGGGGAAAAAAAAGGCTTTTAGTTCTTCAGTAGCTCAAATCAGATCAATATTATTAGAAGGAGCGTTTTTGAAAAGCAGTGGGGGGTGAGATCAAAGTTGTGCGCACACTTGGAGAGGGTTCGGAACACGTTGGCGCTGGTTCCACTGGTTTTCTTGGACCTCACATCCACTGGACTTTGCCTTCCCTGTCACATGCGCTGGGGTTAAATATAATTTCGCGCAGGTGCAGCATAAATCAGCGCGAGGGCACTTGCTGTTCTTTGCCATCCTCCAGCTTGTTCTTCCCTCACCTTTGGACTTCATTTCCATTTCTGCAGCCCCCCCTCAGTGTCTTTTTTTAATCCTTTCCTTTCTGGGGAGGTGCAGATGGTTTTAAATGTTCCCGAGCTGTGTATGTCTTGACAAAAAAAAAAACAACAAAAAAAACATGTATTATGTCCCACCATGAGGCTGGTTGGCATCAAAACAATCTTGACTTGTGCGCTTTTTTTAACTGTAATTTGTTTGTAAAACAGCAAAAGTTGCGCTTTTAGGTTGAACAAGCTGACAGTGAGTCTGCTTCGTTCCCGCAGAGGACTGACATGCACCCTGCCAAACAATCTTACCCCAGTAAGACGCTGCCAAGGCTCCTGGTGCGTCAGTAATCCACAGTGACTCCAGCACAGCGCCGCTACAAGCTTCCCAGCATCCAGTCCCTGAACGTCTCACGCAGCCATGCGGCCGCTCTGTGCGCGCGCAGCTCTGACGGGCACGGGGAGAGCTGTGGAGAGAGGCGCAGAGCCTTTGGAGGAGGAGAGCCTGCAGCACGAGAGGAGCAGAGTGGGAGTCCCGTCCGGAGCTGGGGCTGGACGCGCGCGCGTCTTCACTTTTCAGGGCTCCGGGTGCGTGGAGGCTCAGCCCGCCCCCTCCGGCACGCCTCCACCCCCTCCCCCTGCTCCATCATCAACTCCGCTGTTCCTCTCTGTTTATTTGTGCTTGGATAGCAACTGAGGCTGCAGAGGAGCGTTCAGCTCCACCTG
>JARVGS010001283.1:32527790-32537806 GCA_031762315.1 Hypsolebias antenori
CACTGTATATATAAACAGGATTTAAAACCTTTAATGACAAAAGGACCCTCTTGTCAGGTTTAATAAGAGCTTTACTTTGAGAGCTTGTTTGGATCAGATAAAGTTGTGTTGAAATGGATTTAATTTTTAAAATCTGTTTATTTTATAAATTTGAAAAAACTAAATAGTTTATACATTTTGCAACAAGCCTAAAGTGGAAACATGGAGCACTGAGTTACTGCATGCTCTCAAGCTAGTTTTATAAAACATAATTACATTTAAAAATAATAAATAAATAAATAAATAAATAAATAAATAAATAAATAAATAAATAAACAGAAGCCACTCGCTCTCATACCACAAGTTTCGGCAGAGAGCAACATGATGTCCTCTGTCTTGTACAAGCCTGCCCCCTATTGGAAGACTTTTACATTACTGTCTCACAACCTGAAAGATTTTCAAGACTTCAATTAAAACAGAAGTCATTGCAAGGGAACATGCACACATTTTTACATTTTGAATTTTGCAAAAGTTTCTTTTCATATTTCGTTTTTTTAGAGAGATGTCATCCTCCACTCGAACCCTTGTATCTGTTTTAAACTACAGCACACTGATCAAACGTTCATGAGAAGAGGCCCAGTGCTCTGAACGCTGATTCGCTCACATTCTTCTGCAGGATCTCTTCTCCATCTGCTGTCCAGTGCCACTCTCTTCACTGGTCCCCTGCCTCTGTTTAACAGCACCTCTGCATGACCAAATTCCTCCTGCTCTTTGCAACATTATCCATTCTGCCAGAGAGGCATGGAGAAGAAAACCGCTGTGATACTGTGCTCCTTCAGCCAGTAAAACCCACCAGTAAATGCTGCTGAAGCCCAGCACCAAATCCCATTTGTCAGCAAATAGCTTCCTCTGAGTGTCTGTGCCGGCCAGGCGCTTCTGTGGAGCTCCCTGCCATGAAAATGACATTTTTACTCATTTGTTGTCTGCTCTGATGGCAGGATGACAAAGTGAAGAGAAGATTAAAGGAAGGCATCTGTTCATAATCAGAAAAGTTCTTTTGAAAGTGCCAGATCAGATAGTATCTGTTTTCTGTCGAACTTATCAGGGTGAAATAATATATATATATATATATATTTTTTTTTTTTTACTAAAAAGAAACATGGCATTGGGGTTTATTAGGCTCAGCTCAGTCAAGTCATTTTAATACTTTTCTGTCAGGGCATGATCTTAACTTGTGAAGAACTCTATGAGTTCAAGACATGAAACTTTATTTTAAGTCTTAAGAAAGTCAATTCTTTAGGTCAATGAAAGACAGCAAGAGTCTGGATGTTTGCACCCTGCTCTCGGGGGAAGGTTTGAAAGAAAACTGTCAGTCCTTCAGTAGTGAAACTCACACTGCATGAAAGAAGACATGCATGTCCTCATTTGGCTGTATAAGCTGTATTACGTGTACATAAAGTGGAAAGAATGTGGGCATAACAATAGTTTGTTTGCAAACATATTGAAAAGAAGCTAAAATTACAAACATGAAGTTATCAGAATCAAAGTAGAAGCTGAAACGAACAGAGCAAAAGGAGGGGTCATATGAATCAGGTGTATGAATACAGGGGCAGTGGCTGAAAGTGGGGACGTGGCACTCTGACCCTGGCTGACCAAAGCTGGCTCTTGGACATGGACCGTGATCTCTCTGGTGGGGAAGGAGCCTGAGCTTGTGCGTGAGGTTGAAAGGTACTGACTAGATATACGATAGTTGGACTCACCTCGATGCACAGCATGGGCTCTGGAACCAATCTCCTTGAGAGGGGCTGAACCTTATTGCACTCTGGAATTGCCCATTGTGAAAAGCGCCGAGCTGGTGTGGGTCTAATCTTCGCCCACTGACTTGGTTCCTGTGTGTTGGAATTTTACCCAGCAGATGAGAGGGTAGCTTCCCTGCACTTTCGGGTCGGGGGAAGGGCTTTGATGGTTGTTAATGTGTATGTGAAATGGCAATTCAGATTATCTGGCCTTCTTGGAGTCTTTAGCTGGAGGTGCTGGAAGGTGTGACAGCTGGAGACTCCTTTATTCTGCTGGGGGACTTCAATGCCCATGTGGGTAATGACAAGAAAGGCATGAATGGGAGGAACAGCCTTTGTAATCTGAAGATGAACTGTTGTTGGACTTCTGTGCTAGTCATAGTTTGTCCATTACAAACAACATGTTCAAATATAAGGGTGTCCATAAGTGCACTTGGACCCAGGACGCCATAGGTTGTAGCTCGATTGTTGACTTTGTAGTCATGTCATCTGATTTGTGGCTCTTTGTTTTAGACGCTCAGGTGAAGAGCGGAGCTGAGTTGCAAGATGTCGGACAGACCCGGTAGACCCAAATGTATAGTGAGGATTTGCTAGGAATGTCTGGCAGAAGAACACTCAGAAAGATCTTCAACTCACACCTCCAGGGGAGCTTTAACTGCATCCCAGCTGAGGTGGAGGACATTGAGTGAGCCAAGCTCCGCATCTTAATTGTTGAGGTGGCGGCCTTGAGCTGTGGTTGCAAGGTTGACGGTGCTTCTCGCATGGCCATCCTCAAACTTGGTGGCGGAGAACCCAGGTTAGGGAAGCTGTCAAGCTGAAGGAGTCCTATCGGGCCTTGTTGACTGGTGGAACTCCGGAGGCAGCTGAGGAGTACTGGAGGTCCAAGCAGTCTGCAGCCTTGGTTGTTGCTGAGGCAAAAGCTCAGATTTGGGAGGAGTTCAGTGAGGCCTTGGATAAAAACTGTAAGTTGACTCAGAGGAGATTCTGGCAAAGCATCAGGCGACTGAGGAGGAGAAAGCAGTGCTTTACTAACACTGTGTTCAGTGAAGGTGGGCTGCTGTCGATCTCAACCAGTGGTGTTATTGGGAGGTGGAAGGAATACTTCTCTGACTTACTCTCACTGGCATGTCTTCCATGAAGAAAGATGAGGTCGGGACTTTGGGGTTGGTCTGTCCATAACCGTGGCTGAGGTCGTCAAGGTAGTTGAAAAAGCTCAGCGGCGGCAGGGCTCCAGGGCTGGACGAGATTCGCCCTGATTTCCTTAAGGCTCTGGATGTTGTGGGGCTGTCTTGGTTGACATGCCTTTACAACATGACATGGACATTGGGAGCAGTGCCACTGGATTGGCAGACAGGAGTGGTGGTTCCCATCTTCAAAACGGGACCAGAGCATGTGCTCCATTTATAGGGACATCACTCTCCTCAGTCTCCCTGGTAAGGTCTTTTCAGGGGTACTGAAGAAGTGAGTCCGATCGTTGGTCGAACCTCAGACCATGGAGGAGCAATGCGGGTTCCTTCCTGGCCGTGGAACACTGGACACTGTTGAAGATCTTTCTGAGTGTTCTTCTGCCAGTCCAGCTCTTTACCCTCACTAGGGTCCTTGAGGGGTCATGGGAGTTTGCTCATCCAGTCTACATGTGTTTTGTAGACTTGGAGAAGGCGTTCAATCGTGCTCCCCGAGGTATACTGTGTGGACGCTCCATGAGTATGGGACAGGGGGCCCATTGCTACAGGCTGTTTGGTCCCTATACAAGCAGTGTGAGAGTTTTGTTTGCATTGCTGGTAGTAAGTCAGACCCCTTCAGTGTGGGAGTTGAAATCTGCCGTTGTCACAGATTCTTTTCATAACTTTTATGGACAGCATTTCTCGGTGCAGTCAGGGGCGGGTGGAAGTCCAGTTCAGTGGCCTCAGGATTCTATCTTTGCTCTTTGCAGGTGATGTGGTCCTGTTGGCGTCATCGAAAAGAGTGGATTGCTCTCTTTGGGCTGAGGGGGAGGTTCTGCCTCAAGTGGAAGAGTTCAAGTATCTCAGAGTTTTGTTCACGAGTGAGGGAAGAATGGATTATGAGATTAACAGACAGATTGGTGCAGCGTCTGCAGTATTGTGGACTCTGTGCTGGTCCACTGTGGTGAAGAGGGCACAGAGCTGTAAGGCAAAGCTCTCTGTTTACCAGTCGGTCTACGTTCCTACCCTCACTTATGGACACAAAGTCTGGGTAGTGACCAAAAGATCGAGATAATGGATACAGGCGGTTGAAATGAGTCTCCTCTGCAGGGTAGCTGGACTCTCCCTTAGAGATAGGGTGAGAAGTTCAGTTATTCCTGAGAGACTCGGAGTAGAAGCACTGCTCCTCCACATCGAGAGGAGCCAGTTGAGGTGGTTTGAGCATCTGGAAAGGATGCTCCTAAGCGCCTCCCTAGGGAGGTGTTTCAGACATGTCTGACTGGGAAGAGACCTCGGGGAAGACCCAGGCCACACTGGAGAGTCTACATCAGTTGGCCTGGGAACACATTCGAGTCCTTCCAAAAGAGCTGGAAGAGGTGGCTGTGGAAATAGATGTCTGGGCCTCCCTGCAGAAGCTGCTGCCCCCGAGAGCCAACTTTGGAACAAGCAGAAGATAATGGATGGATGGATGGCAGCAAACAATTACAAATGAAAACTTAGGAAGCACACAAGGAACAACTGGCTTTACCACTGGAGACCACAGGATGAGAAAAGAGTGAGAAAACAAAATGAATGAAAAATGAATGTCTGTAAGGAGTGAACCAGAATATACTGGGAGGAGTGATCACTGAGTGACTGCAGCTGGGCTGATTAGTAGATGCAGGACAGGTGAGTAATGAGCAGAGGTCAAGCATAACTGAGGGAAACAATGATCTGTGACAAAGAGAAAACAAAGTAAAGTGAAACGTCCTGAACTCTGAAGAGTATTTAAACCTGTACGTACTGGAATGACTAATAAACACAGATAAACTAAATACTCCAGTATCATGACTGAAGAAAGTTTCAGCCATGGAGAGCCAAATAGGGCTGGTTTTTTTTTTAACCAAATACCCATTGTTCATAAAGAAATTGTTTGCATTTCTTTTGCCAGTTTTGTCCAAGCCTGCTACTGAAAGTCACAGCCCTTCATTCCTAATTGAGCTTCACATGTTCTATGTGTTGATTTAAAGCATCTGGAGGAGTAGTGAGTTGAAAACTGTGATGAAATGGACGATTAATGGCCAAATAGTAGTATAGGTGCTTCATTGCTTTACACACTGGCACCCTTTATAAGGAAATGTTGAAGAATGTAAAATGAGAAAGTAGGACAGATGCGGGCATTAGTAGATGCCACCCCCCCCCACCACCACCACCACACACACACACACACACACACACAGAAGTGTGTGTGGTGTTTGGGTTAGGCCAAGAGTATCCATCAGGCTCAGGACTCCACTTCCTCCACTGTAAAGTTGTGGGCAGAGAGGGTCAAACCAAAGCCCTGGAGCATGTTCTCCCTGCTGTAAGGTCATACGTAAATTGTTTACCCAGAGCAGGTTCTGAAGTTCTTCACGGCCCAGCTGTGACAGGCATGACGTTCTTGTTGCCGGGTGTGGATTCTCTGGATTCAGCTGCTGTGCTAGTGTGAGGGCTGTGGTGCTATTTGAAAGACGCCTCACGCCTTGCTGCCCACCACACATTGCATCATGGTTCACACTGTGTCCTGTCTCACTGGCAGCTCAGCTTTCAGGCTCACATCCATTAAAAATGAATACAAATCTAATTTTCACCCAGGATCATTCATTGTGATGGTAAAGGCCAGAGTGTTTCTTGTTTTTTAAATGTGTGCTGACCTAAAATCCATTTTATTCACCACCAGATCATGGTGGTCAGAAGTCAACTCAGTTAACAGAAAACTTTACAGTGTGCCCTTAAATGATTATCAGCTGCTGCCCAAGACAGAAGATGAACAAGTTTTTGGCTTGTTTTTGTGTATATCACAAGTTTCAACTTTTTCGTCGTTATTTAAACTCACAGAAAGCAATCACTGGATGAACATCTACAACTAACTTTTGCTGCTAAGAGACCTTGGCAAACACAAAAATGGCTAATAGTCAGTTTAACATCTATTGTGTTTAGTTTGGTGTGGTAAAAAACATTTTCTTCCTTTTTAAATGAGTTAAATTACACAGGCATCATCCAATAAAAAAAAAAAAGACTCGCAACTCAAACTTTAGCTGTACATTCAGCTCATCTCCACTCACTGTTCCTCTGCCTTTGTGGTTCCAAACCATCAAATCCCCTGATGTAGTTATGCTTGCACTGGCCTCTGCTGGTCAGCAGGTGATGGGCAGTAAATCTCTCCCAGCACCTGTTTCCTGGCGACACTCGAGCATTGTTAATACGCTGGTGAGAGATGTTAACAAAGTTACTTCAGCACACTGGATGGATAAATCAACAGAGAAGGGCAGTGTCTCATCCAGGAGTGACGTTTTAAAGGTCCATGAATGCTCCATCAGTCCAGTACCTGAGCTGGGACGGAAAGTCAGAAACAGAGCAGGGACTGAGGGATTAAAGCGTGGAGAGATTTAACAGAGCTTGAGTGGATCCATTAACAAAGGACTGACGGACAGAAAGATGAAGGCATGGAGAAATAGGAGTGGATGTTTCAAGGAGCAGACGGAGAGATGGGCTGGAGAAAAGGGTGGAATGGAGAAATGGAAGAAAGTTTGTAAAAAGTTGCTCGTGCAGACCCCTGCTCATAATGCTGGTGAAATCAGGCCTCATTGAGAACAGCTTGATGTTGTTGGAAGAAGAATGAATAATGTAGCAGACACAGTCATTTTCCTACATCAATAGCAACAACAAAAACATTCGGCTGGTGTGATTTTATATAATTTCTTTATTCCCCTGCCCCCTTTTCTCCCTTTGTGACGTGCCAGACGTATGAGCATTACAAAAAGAGGCAGGAAATGGCTTTCCACTTGAAAAAAACAAAAAAAACAAAAAATAAAAAACAAGAGCAGATCTTGACACTGTTACAAGTTGAACCTTTGACAGGGAGGGACCCTTGAGACAGGCATTTCTTGAAGAATCTCATCAGGACATGGGCTTTTCTGATTAACTTTACCCACAAGGAGCAATCCTTCTGCTGTGCTGTCATTAGTTTGCATCTGAGTCAGTCAGACAGTGCTACCACATAGAAATGATGATTGTTTCCCCCATAGCTTAAAAAAAAAAAAACAGTTTTGAGTCCAACTGTGTTACGTCCCTACTCTTTGCTCCCACTCTTTGAACTAAAATAACATCATTTTTTTTAATGCAGTCGTGTGTTATTGATGGATTTCTGCTCCACTGTGGTTTGCATTAATAGCTCAGATGTCAGTATGGTTGCATTTAGGGAGTGGATACACATGGATACACACGATTAAAAAAAAAAAAAAACGCTTTCGGGCATTATTACATCGGCGCACACTCATGCTTACTCACACACACTTTGAATAAATGTTAATGTACACAGGTGCAGTCTTTAGGGAGGTTGCTTTTGCTCTCTCATCAGTCACTCGTAATCACTTCCCTTCCAGTCCAGTAAATCGTCGTGTTTTACCCATACATTTATAGGATGCATGTTCACAACTCGTAGCCAAGGAAAAGTTTGACCACCACCAGAAATACATTAAAAGCTTCTGCATCCATACAGCCCACAGTCAACACAGTCACAGTCAACTCACAGAGAGGAAATATTGTTTTATAAATGTCTACTTGGTTTCTGAAACGTATTTGTGCTTTTTAATAGGGTTTAAAGCTGTTTACGACATACGGGTGAGAGTGGAGTTATTGGTCACATGGGGGGAGAGGGGGGGAAGTGCTCCTGCTCCACTGTGGATATTGGCAGGTTGCACAACTCCACCAAACAGATCCTGGGGAGGTCCCAATGACCTGTTTTACACCAACACTGGTGCCTTGTCGTAAAAGCAAGAGGAAGCCGAGTCACAACTTGAGTATTTGTTTGAAGCTGGTGGAAAAAGGCCTTCTGTGGCAGGACCATGTGAGCGTTCTGTGCTGCCATGCCTGGCCCGAGTGCAAATGTGCAGAAAAAAACAGGCAACTGTGTTCTTATATACCGTAGGTTTGAGATTAGTGCCTAGGTTCTGGTAAAAAAGAGCTTCTAATACCACCGAGAACCACATTCTCCTCTTACTCTGTTGGATGGAAATAATTTTTTGTCACTCGTGTTCGAACGCTTTAATTGGACGTTAAGGGGCTTGCAGAGAAAGGTGTGATGTAGTGTTAAAGCTGCTCACAAATCACGTCTGCAGAAGTTCACATTTTGTTCTCCCCTGCCACAGCACGTCGCTTGCTGCTGCATTTAAATTCACACGACTGTCCCGAATTAGAGAAGAGGAAGAAAAACAGATCAAAATGACACTTCTGTAGGTGTGTTTGCTAAAACCTTGAATTTTTACGTGTCGCGTCGAACAAGACGTTGCTCATGCAGAATGTGTCAGCGTGATGGATGGTGTGAGCGTGCTCCAGAATTATGTTTTATGAAAGTTAAAGGGCCCTGGGGTTGGTCTGTGGAGCACATAATCCCAGTCGAAGTGCTGGTCTGGATGAACCAAGACTTTTTATTATTAAACACCTACAGAGGACCTAAAGCTGCTGCAGGACCCCGAACGTCCAACTTAACACTCTGAGTGCTCTCCTCACACGTCCTTGCCATCTGAGCATGAAATCAAAATGTTTTTTCAAGAATTCATTCACTACCAAAAGCATGAAATGGGAACTACATGATTATGTGCAGACTGATTTGAATTAGTAATCTTTGACACATTTTATTTTTCTTCAAGGGATCTTCTCTTATCACTTTTTCTTTACAAGTTTTTACTTTATCTTTAAAAAGAGAGTTGTAAAATAACCCAAAGGCAACATTTTTGGCAGTAGGTTTCAGATTTGATAGCGCAAGTGAGAACTGGCTGTAAATGAGATGGTTTTCATTTCACATGTGGAGTTGGACTACCAAGGCTCAGAAAGCAGAGCAGGAAGAGTAAGGCACAGCCTGGGATGTTCATGGAGGCTTCACTTGATGCTTCAGGGGCCCAAAACTTGGTTCCACAGCTCTGGGAGCTGTAACAAAAACAATAAAAAGTTCCACATTGACGATTATTTTAACTTTTTAGATTTATACATCTTGGTTAATGCTCATGGTGGATGCATTACTGATTTAAGCATGGAAATGTGTTGCTTCACTCCAGATAATAGCTCACCTGATTAAAAAAAAGAACAATCCCAAAATGGCAATAGATTTTCAGTTTTTTTTATTATTATAATTCAGTCAGGCGTAGTAAGCACAGGGTGACTTGTACATCTCAAGTTAAACATGTTGTGGTGTTCCTTTTGACTGGAAAGAGAATTTTATATTTTCGAGCAGTTTTGTTCCAGAGTTGCATTCGGGCCCAAAAAGTCCGACCCAGCCCCAGGCCATAGCCATCGTTTCCGAACCCCACCCGACCTGACAAATTAACAGTAATTACAGGTCCAAACCTGAAAACTCCCCAGACATTTTTAAATAAGCTTTGACTGCTTATATTAATTTAATTAATGGATGAGGGCACCTGAGTAAAGGGGGCAAAAGAATCGGAGCTGAGGGTGTGTTTGTCCTTTCATGGCTGTCAAAGCGCATTAAATAAAGCGCATTCTGCATTATTCAGACACGGACCCTGCTCTGACATGTCGGATATTTTGTGATCTTACCTGTTTGGGTCGTCGGCCGCGCACATCCACTGAGTGCAGCAGCTGAATGAACGTCCATTTGGGCGATGGATCGTTGCCAGTAGTCCATCGGAAGCTTAACTGAACTTCTTACCTCTTTCAAGGCCGGTCGGCGCACGGTCAAATGGTCGCGTGCGGCTGATGATAATATGGCAAGCCATGTTGTCATTTAATTGGATTGTCAGCCGCACGCATCCACTGATGCAATCAAAAGCCCAACACCGACCCCGCCTGCACATTAAGCACATTATTATGGCCCGGCCCTAATCCAGGTCAGGCGGGGCAGGGCTCCAGTCTCGGGTTAGAAATGACAGCTCTACAGTGTTCCCAATACATATACGGGTGGTCCTCGGTTTACATTTGAGTTCCGTTACAACGGCCCGGTCGTATACTGATTTGAACGTAACCCAAAATTGAAAACACGTGGCGAAACGTAAGTCCGGATTTTGAACGTAACCCGAAACTGAAAGCACATGGCGAACGGTAA
>JARVGS010001283.1:32812059-32824170 GCA_031762315.1 Hypsolebias antenori
ACACACATGACTGGTATTGCGCAATACCGGGTTTTCTGCCATATGTTTAGGCGCATGTGAGGAAGATTCAACCTTTATTTAGGCAGGTTAATCCCAATGAGCCTCGAGGACTCATTTACAAGAGAGACCTGGTTTCAACAAAGGATGATGACAACAATGGACAACAGCAACAACAATAGACAATCGTAAAAGAGGCATACAAATTACATTTTTTTTAACAAGTTAAAAATAAGTTGGCCAAAAAAAGTAGTGAAAACAGCTAGAATATAAGGTGAATGTAGAAAACTAAAAGCAGGAACATGTCTGCATTGGTTCTTGCCAGGAATCCAACAAATTCTTAAAGCCATTTAGAGAGGTCAAGCTCGAGAGCTTCTTCACACAAAGCTTTTAATAAAAACTCAGGAAACAAGTTCTCAGCTTCTTTTTGCAAAGAAAACAGATTTTACACAAAGGCACGGGCTTCAACTGTGAATTTTGTAGCTTCGACAAGACGGAGGATTTTCCCGAGGTTGCCCTGTTAGCTTAGCTCTTAGCTTAGCTTCTCAGCTTAGCTGCTTTTAATGATCCAAAAACAAGATTTTTGGATGTTAAAAATGAATTTGAAAGAGAAAGGGAGGGGTCAGTGAAGAGCATTGAGCCTTTTGTCATCCAGCGTCTTCAGTAGAAAGACAGAGACGCAAATAAATGATAAAGCCAATAAATGAAAATGAGGTTGATAGTTTTCATTTGTCATGCGATTAATTGATTTATTGTTGATCGCGACAGGCCTATCCACAACTGATTCACTTTTAGTCAACGCAGTTCAAGACAGGCACCACAGCAGACATTAGAAAACACACAAAGTGACAATAACTCGTTCATTGTTGCAGATATTGAATTAAAATTGCTTTGGTTTGTCGCTGAGAGTCATCCTCAGTACAAACTCAGAAACTCACTTATTGTGCTACACTTGGCTAAAAACTTTGGCATTAACTTTTGCATCAACCACATTAGTTAACAAAATAGCTTATTAACTGTGGGACGGATTTGGGCCACACGTAATAACTGGGTGTCGGTCTTTAACTTTTGGAGGCTAATTCAACATGGCTGCCACAGCTAATTGACTTTAGCAATACAAAATGACTAGCTCAGTCAGTTATACAGAATATGAAGCTAAATTTGGTGTGGCAGTGGCTGAGAGTCATCTAATACACACTAACAGCTCACGTGACATCTAGCAGTAAGATAACACAAGGTTTGACCAAAATGGATGATTTATAGTGTTTGTCCAATTTAGCTCAGGCAGCCATCTTGGATTTTTGATTTGCAATCATTCTATTAGGGATTGTTCTCAGCTACCAATACACCAAATTTCAGGTGAATAGCTCTAAAAACAGCGTAGTTATATCCATTTCAATTAAGAAATTGTTCTTTGGATGAACGACGAAACGTCTCAGAAAAAAAAAAAAACATCCAGAT
Organism: Hypsolebias antenori; assembly: GCA_031762315.1. Classification (NCBI taxonomy): domain Eukaryota; kingdom Metazoa; phylum Chordata; class Actinopteri; order Cyprinodontiformes; family Rivulidae; genus Hypsolebias; species Hypsolebias antenori. Next base: position 32,813,518 of record JARVGS010001283.1, read on the forward strand.
GACTCACTGAACATTGTTGGATTTTTACCTGGATTATTGAACATGAACTTTGGTCATTTGAAATTAGCTTTTGCACCCTGCTTGCATTTTTAGATTTGAATTCATAATGTGTTGCTGTCAGCTACCACCACACAAACTTCAGCTCAATATCTTTTTAAAAAGCTGTTATCGTATTTTTTCCCTTTTCTCTAAGTCAGCCATCTTGGATTATTAATTTGCTTTACAACTCACTCTCAGCTATGACCAGAACAGATTTTATCTCAATATCTCAAAGAATGACTGAGTTATATCAATTTGTTTTGATATAACATTAGTGGGGGTATACTTTGCCGTTCGGGCCACATTAAAGTTAATAGAAGGGTATAAGACCCTTTTCAGGTGGATAATAACTGGTGGCTGCCACCAGCTTGAAAGGTGACGGGTGACATGCATTTCTTCTGGAATTGCTGGTGTCCAGTTAACCACTGGGTGTCAGCACAACCCAGACAACCTGTGTTTAAGTTTATGGCACCTGACTTTCACTTTTTTCCTTTTTGTTAAGAAAGGTCCTCAAAATTGCTAGATGTTCCTCGTTTGTATTAATCTGATTTTTTTTCAGAGTCAAAGTTCATACACTCTCTATATTTATGCACTTATTGTTAATCTTTATACTAAATCAGCCATTCACTGCCCTGTTTTTGTTAGGCAGCTCTTTGAGGTGAACAGTAAAGGAAATTGTGACTCAATATTTGTAACGAGTAATTTTTCAGGAGACCAACATGCATAATATAAGAGTCAAGAAACACAGCAGCTTTGATAAAAGATGAGCCCACAGACTGTTGAAATGTGCTGAGTGAAATCTGACCTGTTGCTCCCAATAGATGAAGCTTAATGGATGATAATATATCACCACTGACGTTCTACTGATGGCCTGCAGCCCTCCTGCCGCTCCCCCTCCTATTAATTTCACGGTCATTTAAGAAGTGGTACACCCTTTGGGGCTTTTTTTCCTATATTCTTTGTAGAAGGAGCACCCTGGAAGAGTAGAGACTGCAGGTGGTGTCAGGAGAGACTGTAGCAAGGCAGCACTGGACGGTAGTCTGTAGGATGACCCTGGTAATTAAGAAGAAGTGAGTAAAGCTAGAGGTAAGGAATGATGGAAGTTGAAGAAGGAATAATTTTGTGTAGTGTTCAGGGAGGGGTTGGATCAGGCTGGTTGGGAAGAGTTACCAGAATGCTGAGAAAGTACAGTGGAAGTGATGAGGTAACTGTTAGGAAGGTGTTTGTGTATCCTCTGGAGAGAGGAAAGAATACAAGGAGACTTGGTGGTAAAATGAAGTGCAGAAAGAAGGAAGGGGCTGGCTGAGAAATAAGAGATACAAGTAAGAAGGCTAGGCCTCCGGCAAAGGGAGAGGTAGAAAAGGAAAATATTTCTAGTGAATTGGATGTGAGTTTGGATAGTAAAGGAGAAAAACCAGAAGTTTAATCTTGCTGAGCTGTGACTGTTGGAGACTACTTGGTGATTCAACCTTCACTCAGAAAAGTTGAATACTATACAAGCTTTCCATTGCTGTCTCACTGAATCATGAGTATTTGCAACCAAAGGCCAAGCCTCAACTGCAACAGTAAGCAATGTTTAGTGTGGCTAGTTTTAAAAACTATAGCTTATTTTTATGTGAACGACTTACAAACTGTACTACAGGCAGTGCACATTATTTTGTAGCCCACCTCCAACCATACTGCACCAACAGTGGGAGGTGCCCTCACATTTATAATTTAATGGACTGGAGCCATATTGTCTGAAAAATTCATATCCATATGTTTAAATGTGTGTGCTGGAGCCTTAACTGAACTTTTTCCTCCAGTTTTCAGCACTAACTTCCCAGCCAGAGCTGCTTATCAGGTCGCTGCCCTCCCTAAAGTGAGTGCTTCGCACAGACCTTTGCTCTTTTATGCTGATTCTGTGACAATTTTATAAAAAACAAAAAGTTGTCATCTGAACTGTGTTTTGTGTCTTCAGGGTGGACTCGTTGAAATCGAAGCAGTTGCTGTTTTGGGCCCTCTGACTGAATGCACTTAGAATGGAGTAACCTGAAGTATGTGTTGCTTTAGGGGGCATGCAAAGACCAATAAAACAATCTTTACAAACTGTTCTAGTTTACTCCAAATGTATTTTGTTTTAAAGTCCAGTTTGTGATTTATTTCTCTTGTAATCATGTACAGTAGTGGGTAACAGCAGGCTAGCAGCGCTCAGGCTTGGAGCACTTTCTATCCTCATTAACATTGATGAGACATGTTTGAAGACAACACTGCATTTTCAACTCCTGCTGCTCACATTTCTTCCACAATAGCTGCTGGTATCTAATCTTGTTTGTTGGCTTAAATTACTTGATCTGCCTTTATAGCTTCCAGAAGAACCCAGGACAGTCTGTGTATCTTCTGCCTGATGATCTGAAATAACTCATCAATAAATGCTTGTATGTCTTTTACCTATGATTTTTTTTTTGATATTGACTAAACACTTGTATCTGAATAATGTTTGTCCTTGTGTTCCTCAGTAGAAATATGGTCATGTTTATTGAACACAAGCCAGTGTAGGTTGGAATCCAAAATATGCTTATGAGTAGATCATTTGAAAGAAACATGAGAGGTTTATAAATGTTGCCAAATATCATGTGACAAGTGTTAATGAAACCTTCAGAAAAAAAAATCACTGGATGCCCATCTACAGCTGATTAGCTTTTGAAGTCCTAGTTGAAGATGGACACTACAGCCCATTGAGCTTCGGAAACACAATAATTGCTATAATTCAGCCAGTTACAGATGTTGTGTACTAGCTGGTTGCTCTTTTCTTCAGGGCTCCACCAGCAGAGTCGTATGAAGACTTGGCCATTGTTTTTACACTGGATGCCCTGCCTGATGCAGCCATAGACCATCGAGCTACCACAGCAGAGCAGAAGGCTAACATTTTTAGGTGGGCCAGGGGAGCAGATGTGGTGGGGTGGGGTTAAGGCTCTTACTCAAGGGCCCATGGTGGGGCGAATGAAGGAGTCAGATGTAGGTGATTTAACGCTTCACACCCAAATTTTAATTTAATGGTCAGAGGAGTTTGAAACGGTGACCTCTCAATCAGTCTCGCTCTCTTTAACCCCTGCACCACCACTTCCCCTAAAAGAGTGAAATTATTTAGTGAAAATTTGTGTAACTGCCATTTTCAACTGATTAACATTTGAAGTCACCTTTATTTAAGATGGCTATAAAAATGGCTACTCGTGAGACAACTTCGACCTGTGGAAGAGAGAAAAAATGCTAAAACTACACAGGCACACAAAAACATTAAAATATTAAACAGCATATATGAAGAGGTCACATAAAATGAAAGGCAATTTGTAAAAATATGTGTGGTTAATGATTCAGGAAACTGTCTGCTACACTAATATTTTTGCTCACTGCACACGAGGTGCATAATGCAATTTACAAAGTCTGATCCAACTATATATAAGCCCTTCCCCTCTTAACATTAAGTGATCTTTGTTCTGGTATAAAATGTGATGGGTTAAATTCTTCAAGGAATGCTGGGTGTTTAAGAAGTAAAATCTGTTGTTACTAACCTTGGGTCAGATGTATAAGAGGAATAGTTTAATACTGTATATCCTACACATCACAACACTCCATAGCCTAATTCCAGTTATTATCTGATCCTCCTTGTAACTCAGACAAATATTTTAGTATATTGATTAAATTCATAAAACATGTAACAGAAAATTTAAAAACTCTTAAGTCAAATATGTTGTAAATATAGCTATACTTGTATTCATTTATGTTGTAAAATGCTCATAAACTGTTTAAAATACACAAGCGTAAGTTAAAAGCAAGAAAGTATAACATATTGTTTACTTGTCTTTTATTTCTGCTTTATTGTGAAAAGCCAAAAGACAGAGTGAGCACTCAGGGGTTGAGCTTGATGAGAGTGACTAGGAAGCTAGGCACACCAGAGGCAACAGGTGTGCTGCAGCTTGGAATAATTAAATAAGTTTCCTGATTGTTAACACAATGATTGTCAATGGACCCTTGATTTGATGTTTTTTTGGACAACAAGGGGCAATTTCAGCTTGAAGTTTGTCCTACAGTTCTGCATTTTTTGGACTTTGAGGCAGTTTAACAACATTTATCACTCACTAGCTCAGTGAATGCTGTACAGGGATCCTAGTTTAGCTTGTTCAGCTTACTAAGGAGACTGCCTCTTCATCATTCTGGCCTGGATGTGATTAGTCATAACTGGAGTGTTGATGGACTGCCAGAAGAGTGCCTCTGGATTATATATTTTTCTTTTCCTACCCCTGGACATTGCTCATTGAAGTTAAATCTGGACCAGCAGACAGATGATGGGCCTCACCGTTCCCAAGCGTCGCTCAGGCCTGCAACTTTAATGTTTTAGAGTTAGATAAGCCAGCAGGCGTCTGTGTGTGTGGTTGGTGAGTGGGCCCCTCACATAGGTGAAGATTTACAGTGAACAATCTGCCTACAGATGCAGTTTTGTGTTATATTGTATAGGTTTTTCAGTGTTTAAACGTTCAGTAAACTGAGTTCATATTTACCTTATGGTTTGGTTATTTATAGCTTAACAGAGTGTGTGAGATGACCACAGTGTGTATTAATAGGAAATTGGGAGATAATTGGGTGTGTTAAAGGATACGTTCGACTTGAAGTTCAGCAATTAAAAGAGTAGTTAACATTTAGTCTTTAATGCTACATATAAGAATCTAGGAGGCCCTTACCTACAGACAGAGGGTAAAGGTGGGCTACATAAATGGAGGCACTGCTGGGGGACTAGCATTGACCTTAGTTTTTCTAATTCTGTTAAGCTTTACACTATTTGCTGAACTTTACGTTTCTACATTTACATTTACACACATGTAACATGGCAAACACACTAATTAACAAGCTGAAGAAGTGGTGTCGTGGAGAAGGACTTGATGAAATTCGTACCCTGTTGACAGTGGTCCCTGAAAACACTGAACTAGTAGTTATTGAAGAGACAATGCAAACTATTAAGTGTCTTGGTCGAGTACGAGTAAGAGGACGGATTTGTCACGACACTGACAATGAGGTGCTCATACTTTGTGAATGCAGAGAGAAAGTTACGGTAGAAAATGTTCCACAGGAGGTGATGGCACAAACAGGATTGGCAGCCTGGCCAATTATTACTGCATTTAAGAAGCCCAGTCCTCAGGAGGACTTTGATGTTAAACTGAATGCACTCTTACAGGCAGAGGGAAAAACATTGAATGATGTACAAGCTCTGTTCACTGAGCCACAACCTACCCCATCTCTTGAAGAGTCCCTCATTTGTGCTGTTGCTGATTTAATAGACAAAGCAAACAAACCTACTGCAGATCCTGATGTTACGCCATTAAAGTGCTTGGAGGCTCTTGAAAGTGCTTTTGGATTAGCAGAGTCTGGTGAAGACCTGTATTTCTCTTTCAGGCTCTTACAGCAACAACTTGGTGAAAAGTTGTTGGACTTCCTCAGGAGGCTTGACTAAAGTCGTACAACAAGGTGGCTTGTCAGCCAGTAAAATGGACACAGCCAGAGTCAATCAGCTACTTAAAGAGGCCATAAATGCTGACTTAATGTTGTTGCAACTCAGATTAAGAGAAAGGCAAGCCAAACCCCCTACCTTCCTGGAGCTGTTAAAAGAAATCAGAACAGAGGAGGAGTATGAATCTTCTAAGGTAAAGCTCAATCAGTCAGTCCATACCATCCACACCAAAGTCCAAGCAGAGAACAAACAGTCAGAAATAAAAAATTTGCAAGCAGAAATAAAGGAAGTCAAGGCGATGTTCGCAGCCCTTACCACTCACCCTCAACCTAAAGTGCAAGTTACCGAACAGCGTTCAGCTAACTGTGATACAGCAACAAGCTTTAATCCTGAAGTATTAGCACTAAAAAAACAAGTCAGGCACTTACAGCAAAAAGTGAACTCAAAGACTCCACAACGTCAAAATGTAGCTCCACAGGTTGTACGGGCGGTCAGCCCACCAGCAAGGACCCCAACAGAGAGCGAAGAACGCTTTTGTTACCGTTGTGGTGAAAATGGTCATATGGCAAGAACCTGTAACAGACCTGAAAACCAACGCAAAGTTGTTCAGAGACTGCTCCATGCCCTCAAGAAAGCCAAGACCAATAGCACACAGCCCAATGCTGCAGCCACACCCCTTACTGATCCTGACTGTACAGTGAGAAAGAGTGCTGTAGATTTGATTGAACCTATAGGCATACCTGAAGGCCTGATAGGTCCACTCTCAGTTGAGCCATTGAAAGTGAATGGGCATTTATGTGATGCACTTTTGGACAGTGGTTCCCGTGTTAGCATAATTTTTGAGTCCTGGTACAGAAAGTACCTGCCAAATACACCCATCCATTCAGTGAATAAGCTTGACATATGGGGACTAAGTGACTCTAGTTACCCATACCTAGGCTATGTGGTTGTGGATATGGAATTCCCGAAGAAGGTGGCCGGGGCCCCAACAATCATGTCTGTTCTAGCCCTGATTTGTCCTGATCCACCAGGTCCTGACCAAACACCTGTAATTGTGGGTACCAATGCCAAAGCTAGTCTCTCTAAACGCTTGGCACAGCTGTGCAGTGACACTCCTGGTACTCCAGTCCATATTTTTGACGTTCAGAGCTCGTGTTCCGGTACAGAGACAGGCACTCTCCTATCAGTACCAGAAGAGGATGATGGAGTAGGCTATGTAAAATGGCAAGGTCCTGGATCTCTGACCATACCTCCCGGTGGCAGTCTTAAAGCCACCTGTACAATCATGCTGGACCAGCCACTCCATAATGAAATCCTGATGGCCGATGCCACAGTTACCAGTCAACTGCCTGCAGAAGTATTACTCCAGCCAATGGTAATATCAAGCAGTGCCACTGCAAACAACCAATGTACAGTCATGATTGTAAATGAGTCGACAAAGAGTGCAAACTTACCTGTCGACACTATTGTAGGGCGAATCTTTGTTGCTGACGTTGTTACAACAATGCCCAGTCACCACTCAAAGTCCAAATATTTTGACACCAGTCAAATCAACTTTGGAGAGTCACCAGTCCCAGAAAAATGGAAGGCAAGACTGTGCCACAAGTTAGCCAAAAGAACAGCAGTCTTCTCCCTAGATGAACTTGATGTAGGATTGGCCAAGGGAGTTGAGCACAGCATTCGGCTGTCAGATCCAAAACCATTCCGTGAACGCTCCCGGCGCATTACCCCTGCAGATATCGATGATGTGCGTCGTCACATTCAGAAGCTGCTGGCAGCAGGTATCATCAAAGAGTCTAGAAGCCCTTACGCATCTCCAATAGTGATCGTCAGAAAAAAGAATGGGGATGTTAGGATGTGTATAGACTATCGCACACTGAATAGCCGTACCATACCTGACCAATACACTATGCCACGCATTGATGAAGCACTTGATTGCCTCTCAGGTAGCAAGTGGTTTTCTGTTTTGGATCTGAGAAGTGGGTACTATCAGATCGCCATGAAAGAGGAGGACAAGGAAAAAACGGCCTTCATCTGTCCATTGGGCTTCTACCAGTTTGAAAGGATGCCACAAGGAATCACTGGAGCACCTGCGACATTTCAACGCTTGATGGAGAAAGCACTTGGCGACATGAACCTCCTGCAAGTCCTTGTGTATTTGGATGATTTGATCGTGTTTGGTCGAACATTAGAAGAACACGAGGAAAGGTTGCTTAAAGCTCTTGACCGACTTCAGGAAGTAGGCCTAAAGATTTCACTTGAGAAATGTCAGTTCTGCCAGACAAAAGTCAAGTATGTTGGCCACCTTGTCTCAGCTGATGGTATTGCTACTGACCCGACAAAGATTGAAGCCGTCACCAACTGGCCAAGACCCCACAACCTAAAGACCCTTCGATCCTTCTTAGGTTTTTGTGGATACTATAGACGATTTATCAAAAGCTATTCATCAATAGTTCGCCCTCTGACAGACCTCACCAAGGGGTACGCCCCCACACAACAAGGGCAAAGTCTTAAAAAGAAACAGAAAAATGCCTACCTGGACGAGAAAGAACCATTTGGAGACAGATGGGATGAGTCATGCACTGAAGCTTTTGAACAGGTCAAACATTGTCTCACCAACGCTCCAGTACTGGCTTTTGCTGACCCAAACAAGCCATACGTGTTGCATGTTGACGCAAGCCTAAGTGGTCTTGGGGCTGTCCTCTATCAAGAGTACCCAGAAGGGATGAGACCAGTGGCGTTTGCCAGTCGCAAACTAAGCCCCTCTGAAAGGAACTATCCCATTCATCTATTAGAGTTCCTATCCTTAAAGTGGGCAATAGTTGAAAAGTTCCATGATTATTTATATGGAGCCCGTTTCACAGTACGCACGGACAACAACCCACTTACGTATGTCCTCACCACTGCTAAACTCAATGCAACAGGGCATCGGTGGTTGTCGGATCTGTCTGTGTATGACTTTGATATAATCTACAGGCCTGGACGAAACAATATAGATGCAGATCTGTTATCTAGGATAGAACTTAGAGATGATGCAGAGTGGCAAAGTATTTCACACTCTGGTGTTAAGTCAATCTGCCAGCATGTTGGGGCTCTTGACTCTTTTAAAGACTCACCCACATACATTGAACAACTTGGAGCTTCTCCTGCTTGCATACCTGAAGTGTATGCTTACCCAACACGCATGGAGCTCAACAGCTTAAGTCAAATGTCCCGAAAAGAGCTGATCACAGCCCAAAGTCAAGACCCAGTAATAAAGACTACCATACAGGCCTTGAACTCTGGCAAATGGCCAGACGATGTGAAGACTAATCCTGAGATGAAAGCCTTGAAAAGAGACATTGCAAAGCTAATCATGAAAGATGGATTGCTACACCGTGTGAGTACTAGTCATACAGGGACACAGACAAACCAACTCGTACTGCCAACCGAGTTCCGGACAGTCGTGCTTAAGTCAATGCATGATGATCTGGGCCACTTAGGGGTGGAGAGAACAACCGACATGCTCAGGAGTAGGTTCTTCTGGCCCAGAATGGCCATGCACGTGGAGCAGTACATCAAAAACTGTGGAGAGTGCATTCTAAGGAAAACACCATGTCAAAGAGTTGCACCCCTTCACCAGATTGTGAGTACAGGCCCCATGGATCTTGTCTGCATAGATTTCCTTTCTATGGAACCCGACTCAAAAGGAATAAGCAATGTGCTTGTGGTAACAGACCACTTTACAAGATATGCCCAAGCTTTTCCCACTAGAAATCAAACAGCCCTTACAGTCGCCAAAACTCTGGTGGAACGGTATTTTATACACTACGGCTTGCCTGCACGTATCCATTCGGATCAAGGCAGAGACTTCGAGTCCAGACTCATTAAAGAACTTCTACAAGTGCTGGGAATCCGGAAATCTAGGACAACACCGTATCACCCCCAGGGTGACCCGCAACCGGAACGGTTTAATAGAACTCTACTGTCAATGTTGGGTACCTTGAGTCAAGGAAAAAAATGCCAGTGGAGCCAGCATGTTGTCCCTCTTGTACACGCTTACAACAGTACCAGATGCGACTCCACCGGGTTCTCCCCATATTACCTTATGTTTGGGCGAGAAGCCAGGCTCCCTGTTGATCTGTGCTTTGGTACCTGCCCTGATAACCAAGGAGTAACCCAGCATTCAGCTTATGTTACACAGCTGAAAGAAGACCTGCATAAGGCTTATAAAATGGCTACCGATGTCTCCAACAAGACTCACCTTCGCAACAAGAAAGCCTATGACAAAAGATTGGGATTCCAGAACCTTCAACCAGGAGACAGAGTCTTGATAAAGAACCTTGGTTTGAGAGGAAAACACAAACTTGAAAATCGTTGGAATGATATGCCCTATGTCATAATTGAGCAACTGCCGAACTTACCAGTGTACAAGTTGAAACTCCAAAATGGCAGTGGAAAAGTGAAAACACTACACAGAGATAATCTCTTACCGGTTGGAGATCTTGTGAGGTTCCCTATGCCGGATGTAGTGGAAACACCTCCTACACAAAGAAATCTTCACAACAAGCATGTTCCTGTGGATCATTCAGCAGAAACGGAAAGTGAGCTGTCATCTGGTTCTTCCGAGTTTCAGTGTGAAAGACCGCAAAAATCTTACAGAACGTACCTTGAACAGATACTCAAGGAGAGGAATGAAATCAGTCATGACATACCTGAACAAATTGACAGAGACATGAGTGTGAATGGCTATGTCTCAGAAGATGAACATCCTGTTGAAGAGGACCCTGAGCTAGTTGATACCTCTGAATCAGAGTCGGAGACTGAACATGCCAGAATTGAAGGAGGTACACGACAACCAAGTCCTTACAAAGTACTGGCACAAACATCGTCTAGACCCAGACGTACAGTTAAACCTGTCATCAAACTTACTTATGATCAACCAGGCAAATCCAGAGATCAACCACTTACTATAGTGCATAGAGGTGTAACCATACACATTGGTAAAACTTAAACCTTGTCATAGATGAAGGACTTGTTTGATCAATGAGGACATTGGACAGTTAGAAGGGGGAGGGTGTAACCCAGACTAATATTAAGTAATGTTGAGTTAAACATATTGTACATATGGCTACAACTGTATTTCATTTATG
>JARVGS010001283.1:32902412-32917973 GCA_031762315.1 Hypsolebias antenori
TATGTGGTTTTCTGTGGTCATATTTAAAGCCTTTTTAAAGACGATTTTAAAAGTTAAACAAAAACAATTTTAACTCCACCCCTTCCCATCCTAAGATCTTACTTTAAAACTCTGGGATAAAAAGCAGCAGTCAATTAGCGTTTTATGAAAATAAAAAAACTATAATATAAATAATGATTTTGTATCCTGCTAGTCTTCTTCTCTCTTCTTCTCAACATTAAGTAAATTCTGTCAAAAAGGAATATTCCTAAAAATATCAAAGTTCATGCTCAATAATCCAGGTTAAAAAAAAAAAAATCCAAGAAAGTGATGTTGCTGAGATGTTTCGTCCTTCATCCATAGGACTTCATCAGTCTGAGGAGCCACAAACAGACTCAGTTCCACAAGCAGCACACTCGCTAGTGGGCCAACCAGTTTGCTAGCGATATGATGGTTTCTGGGGCCTTCTCCCCCATCGACTCCTCTGAGGCAGCCGTAGCCAAAGTGATTCAAAACATCAAAGTTCATGCTCAGTAATCCAAGCAAAATATCCATAGGCCTGATGAAGTCCTTTGGATGAAGGATGAAATGTCTCAAAATCATAAATAAATAAATAAACGTCCAGATGACCTTACTGAACTTTGGTGGATTCATAAAAATGAACACAGACACCATTAATCCCACTAATTCACTACATGAGATAAGTGTGTGCAGATTAAGCTTTTGGGTATCACCTCGACACTCAGACAATAATTCTGAGTACCATCAATGCCGAACAGGACAAAGACAAAGAAAAAATATATATATTGAGCTTAAATTTGTTGATGGTAGCTGAGAGTTATTCTCAGCACATATTCCATGGACTAACTGGTCACACAATATCTAAATTTGAAATTTAGCCATTAATAGTAAACTGTTAGCAAAATATCTCATGAACCACTGGGTGTATTTTTATGAAACTCTCAGAAAATAAAATATATTTATATATGTTAGTCTCCAACTGAATAACTTGGTCAAACTGACTCAAGCTGATCAACATTAATAGACACTTTTACTTGACTGGAACATTTTGTAAAATCTAATTCAGGGGTCTGGAACTTTACAATCAAAAGAGCCATTTCTGCCCCTTTGTTCACTAAATTAAACATGTCCAGAGTCGCAAAACCTGCTACAATTGTCATTTTCAACTGGTGGCCCATGGGCCACTTTAAGTTAGAGGGAGCTTTTCTGGCCAGTATGAAATTATAAGACTGAAAACATCCAATGATTGTGAACATTTATGTATTTTTTTTATATATTTTGAGACAAACAAGAAGAATGGATACCATCCATCCATCATCATCATTACCCACTTCTTTCTTTTGGATCACAGGGGTCACTGGTGCCCATACCCAGCAGTCACTGTGCAAGAGGCGGGGTACACCCTGGATGGGTTGCAAGTCCACTACAGAAGGCTGGATTATTGAAAAAAATAATAATAATAAATAAATAAATAAATAAATAAATATATATACTGTATATATATATACTGTACTGTATATATATATAAATATATATATAAATATATATATATATTATCTATTTATATATATTTTTTTTTATATATATATATATATATATATATATATATATATATTTTTTTTTTATATATATATATATATATATATATATATATATATATTCAATTTTTTTTTTAACTGAAACAATGAACTGTGCAGGCATGCGATTATTATTATTATTTTTTTGTGGAGAAAATGAGTATCTTACATTGAAGAAATGAAACATGAAGTTAAAATGAGTATAATTTACTCTGTGTATTATTACTAGGATCCACATATTTGCTAAAGAAATGACAGGAAAACTGCTAAAACTAATCTTTTTTTTTTGTGGGTACAACATCTTGTAAAATTCAGTTTTATGTTAGTTTCGGTCAAAGCTTGGAAGAGCTGCTGTGGACGAACGAGTCACGTGACTTTAGAGCTGCAGGTTACAGACCTATGATCTAAATATTACACGAGTCATGTACAAAATGTACAATGGCCAAACAGCTTCATCCCTTCTCAGCACAAGGTGAGTTTAGTTTAACTAACATTCAAATAACTTAAACTCATTTCTATAGGACAAGTCTCAACAAACCTCAGGGTTCATAAAATGCCATTTATCTTCCTAAGGAAGCCAGAAGATTGTCACAAGTCATCTACAGTCAAGCTTGTCTTCATTGATAACAAACAAAACTAAAACAGTGAGAGAAACCGCTGCACAGAAATAAATGTGAAAAGATGAATATCAAATCTCATCTTTCCCCTGACAGTGAGTGGTTTTATCAGCTGATTGAAATTCTTGATATCACTAGATGGCAGCATTTGATGGACATGGAGAAGCAGAGTGGTTTATCTGCAGCCACTGGGAAAATATCAGAGGAAAAAGGAAAAACTTTTTTTTTTTAATGAGGACTTGAACCAGTCTTTATGATAATGTTGTAATTAGATGTGTGGGGACTGACTCTGCTCTCTTTCAGTCTGCTGGTTCTCACTTTCTGGTCTCTTCACTCCTCTTTTGCATCTCAGCTTTTCATTGCATGCCTTCCCTAGAAATTATTGACTTCTCTTCTTTCTGTATTCTGATTTTTATTTTAGTTTTTGTCTCTGATGCAGAGCTGTAGCTTGAAAACCTCCTTTTGGTAACAATATAAACAAATGCAAAGAAGTTTGAATCAGAAACAGCAACACATGGCTCAGACTGAGCTGAGATATGCACATTCAGGGATTAATTTGTATTTCTGTTTTGTTTTATTTAGCTTTTCTCTCATGACTCTGCCAGTTAAGTTAAATAAATACTGTATACGTAATTTGTAAAAATATGAGTGAAAGTGTGTGCAGACACCTCAAATTAATGTAATTCCTTTAAAATTAACAGCCTGCAACCTAAAGATCAATAATGCATCAGTACTCAAACTGTGAGTTACACAGCTTGATATCATATTTGACACTTAAGCATAAAAAAAAATTCAAATTGATTATTGAAAAATGAAATACAGTAGTACGATATATGCTGCCACAAGATGGAGGTAAAGGATAACAAACCCATTTTGCTGAAACTTCCACCACCACCCAAACATCAGAATTGTCTTTGAAGCATCACATGGTGATTAAATAATAATTTTTAAAAAGTTATATGCTGATGTCAGCAATCATCATCAGCCTCCTGTCAGACTTTCTTAGCAGTGTTTTATTTCTTCCAGCAGTGAAGGGTTTCTGAAAACTGAAGAATTTTATTGCATTTTAATGGTTTATTGTAAAATAATGTACAGTATTTGGAAAAAAAAAAAAAAAAAAGCTTTCCTCAACTGCAATTTAGATGCATAGAAATAAATCTCCTCTGTTTTGACTTTTTATTCATCTAAACAGTTTACTGGTTATTCCTTAACACTTTAATTTTGTGGTTTGACACTTTTTTATTTACGTTTGGGCTTGAAGCTGCTCTCACATGGATGGTCAGAATGTTTTCTTCTATCTGGCTCATAATCTGTGACGTTCTCTCTGGACAGGAAAGGAGTCACTGTCGCTTGTTTTTAGTATTTTACCTTGTTTTATTTGGCACCTTGATTTGACTGTAGTCATAAATACTTTTATTTGATTTTAATTTTTTTTTATTAATGTTGTCTGTACTTTATACTTTGTATGTTGTCCGTCTAAAACAGGTCTCTGTTGAATATGAGTCCTCGTTACTCAGTGAGACCAACCTGTATAAATAACGGTTGAATGAATCACATTTCAGTCTGTCAAAAGCTTCTTTGACTTTTAAACTTGTGAGATGCATCAGGAAAAAAAGCATCTACAACTGCCTGCCTTCTGCTGATCCCTTCTGATATCACCCATCCTCCTTTGAGCTATAGGTATCCACTGGGGATACTCTACCACCTCAACCAGTGGTCGTCTGCATACTTTTCTTTGTGATACGTGTGTGGAATACCAAGGTGTCAACTACCACCTGGTGTTGCTTCACATACTGATTTTTTGTTTACTTTCCACACTGGATCTTTTATTTAGTTCTTCTTCTCTGTGGTGCTGAGCGGCATGTGACTGCATCATGGATGAACATTATTTTGATAAGAAAAGGTGATCTTTGGTCACGATTTTCTTTTGCTTCAGTGGGTACAGAGCTGTTATCAGACATCATCTTTAAGTTTGAATCACTAAATGTTACTGTCATTACTGACACTGCCAAAGTTCCCCCTGCAACTCTAAGATACCTTTTGTTGAAATTCAGAAGCCGTCCAAGTCCAAGTGGGGGATGTGTAGCACCAACAACCCCTCATCTTTCAGCGACTCTTCTCTTTGAAAAGTCGTTTTTGCTCTTGCTTACTCTTGACGTGTTTTTGATAAAGTGCTCACATTTCAAGCTTTCACACACTCAGACATTTATGTGATACGCATTTAGCATAGATGGAATGTTTAAGCTTCCTCTAAAACTCATAAAAGCATGATTTCTACAAAATGCAAGTTATTCATATGACTGACATTTTTTGAAATAATTTTTGTGTGCACTTGTTGGATGAGAAAGCACCCTGGACATGTCTCCAGTCTAAACAGCAACTCACTCTCTCAGGGACAATTTAGAGTCACAAATCAGCCTAACATGCATGTTTTTGGTCTGTGGGAGGAAACCAGAGTACACAGAGAAACCCCACACATGACTGGACAGAACATATAAACTCCACCCAGAAAGGTCCCAAGCTGAGATTTGAACTGGCAACCTTCTCACTGAGCAGCAACAGCTCTACTGACTGAGCCATCCCAATGAACCACCAACATAGATCTCTGAAACACTTTGACATCAGTCTAGGCTTTACAATCATCTGAGTCATGAAATCATGGAGCACAAGGGTCAAGCAGATTGGGACTATTGTTGTTGCCATAAAAGTTGTTTCATTTCAACCCTCATTGGGTTTCATGTCCTACCCCCATTAGTAACTGATGGTCAAGTTGTCTTGGTTGGTTTGTGAAACTGTCTGG
The DNA here is from genome assembly GCA_031762315.1 of Hypsolebias antenori. Classification (NCBI taxonomy): domain Eukaryota; kingdom Metazoa; phylum Chordata; class Actinopteri; order Cyprinodontiformes; family Rivulidae; genus Hypsolebias; species Hypsolebias antenori. Next base: position 32,907,407 of record JARVGS010001283.1, read on the forward strand.
TGCCCACTCTTATTTTAAGCTTTTGCTCAAGTCTGTGTGTAATAGGATCATTTTCCAAGTTTCACACCTATGATCTATTCATTTGGATGACTAGTTGTGGGATTGGTGAAAGCTGTGTTTATCAGTCATTTAGACATGGGGTCTTCATGTCCTTTGGCTATTTTGATTTGGTATTTGACTGGAGAAAGGTTATCAACGATCATGATGCATGATTCTGTCTATCATGAGTTTACCAGCATGTTTTCTGGTCTTAGTTTTGTCTGTCCAGCCTTTGAAACAAAAATGTAGTACCAAATGTCTCACATTTGAAGATTTCTGATCATTTTGCATCTTTCACCTGTTTTCAACATTTTCAGGGGAAAGGTAAAGGTAGCTTGCAATGTTTTTTTTTTTTTTGTACTGGTGCGTTGGTACACATTTTTCTTTAATTTCCTTATTGGTTTCACAAAATGCATCTTGGGAGAACAAACGAAGACTACGTTTTCCTTTACAAGTCGTCTGCTAAAACACTGAACATGGTATAAATGGTCTTCCTTTTATTTACAGCGTGTCAAAATATATGAAAATGTAGTGAATGCTGAAAGACAGTGACGAAGAAGCTGAAAATGATGTGATTAAGCTAAGAGTACACTACTTAAAAGCTAAATGTAGAAAATGCTAGCTAAAAACTAAATCACTAGCTCAAAGCTATAAGCAAAATCTACAAAAAAAGAAAAGTTGCATAAATTAACTAAAAGGTAAATTCAGCCAAAGGTTAGCTAAAAGAATCAAAAGGAGAGCTGAGAGGTATAAATTATGGTAGCTAGAAGCTAAAAATAGCAACAGGCTAGCTAAAACATTACAGGAACACTGAGTGCATGCCAAATCAGTTATCATAAAATTAATATCCAAATATAGAAAAACTGGCCTTTATTAAGTCTTTTTACATATGGCTTTAGTTTTTCTTTTATTACAAACAAGTTTTACAAAAAGGTTCTGAAGACTTCTGAGTGGAGAGGAGGTGGAAATTAGGACACTGAAGCGTTAGCGCTCAGGGGCTCCCACCCATCTGCAGCCGTAAAAACAGCTTGAAAACAGTTGACACACTGCAGGACAGACGGGACGAACCGGATGGACAGAGCTGATGACATTTTCAGAATCACAGCAAAAAAAAAGAAGCACAAATACAGAGCAGACAATTCCCCTTTCTGTGCCTGACAATGCTCATTTACAATAGTTTACACCTCGCTGAGCTCCAAATGTTCTGTACGTCAAACGGCACAAATTAAAACGTTGCAGGGCGGAGGCCAGTTCGTCTTTCGGGCACGGTCTTGTGTGACCCGGTGCCCGTTAACCGTTTCCATTTTTTACAGAGTCAACACCGTTTGTAATCAATCAAGACGACAAACTTCTAAACATGATCAGGATTTTCTACACGTCTATGGACTACAATACAGCTCCTTCAGTTACTTGATTCAGTGGAATTAAAGATCAGAAGATTGGATGATACAAATAAAAATCATTAACACCTCATTAGATTAGATTGCACTGCATTTTGTTTTAGTTTTCAATGATCCAACAACCGACACACAATGTGTACAAAACTGTTTCACTTTCAGACAGGTTTTAAGGTCAACTCCTTCAATTACAACGTAATTTAAAGTCCCTGTCACTTCAGGTGTTGCATAAACAGGACGTGAAGTCTCTTGCATACAGAGGCGTGGAGGCAACCGTCTCAGGTCTCTCTCCTCGCCTTCTTCTTCTTTGCTGGTTTGGGCGCTTGACTCTCCTCAGGTTTTTCTGCAGAAACAGGAAAAATTAGGGTTTTATAAACATTTATGCGTGGACTAACCCTACTGTCGGGTAAATAAAGCTTTGTGTTGAACCTGAATTATTTGCCTTTGCTGATCTGTCAGTTTTTGTTTGATAAAAGAACGTTGGAAATAAAAATTAACCAACTAAAAATACATGTAAGTTTTAGCATAAGGGCAAGTCCTTTTTCAGCAAATCAGAGGTAGGTCTAATTTGTTCTGTGAATTCAGCCACATTTGCAATAAAAGTGTTAAAATAAAAACCTCTTGTTTATATACATGTGTCTGCTGCGGCTGTTTAAATACTGCAGTCTTTCTGAAAAGGCCCAGACTCCATTCAATGTCTGAGCTCAGGACAGAAAAACTGTCTTAAAATACAAGAAAGGACCACAACACAGAACTTTACAACAAAATAGAAAAATAACTCTAGCATACTGGTTTTATAGATTTCAAAGTTATCTTATCCTAAAAGAATTACATTTAGAGCCAACATCTTGTTTGTTTTTTCTTAACAGATCGTAGAAGTCTCTTGTTTTCCTGCGAGTGTCTTTAGAGACTGTCCCTGGAACTTCATTGTACAGCCTCAAGTCGAGTACATGATACTTGAAATACATTATTTGTTTTTTTTTTTAATCCAACAAGTAGTTTTCATATAAAAGCCTCAGGAGTGGTGCTGAGAAGGTTCGGGCCGACAGTCATGGGCTTACTTTGCAGGGTTGGAGCAGGAAGGTTGTTCTGCTTGGCAGTGGGCTCTCCACTGGTGGGCTTCTGTGGCACTTGTGTGACGGGGGGTTTCTGGGAAATGATTTCCTTCACTTGTCGCTCTCCTCTCACCTGCTCAGAAGAAATGTGCAGATGTTTTAAGATGGGCAAGCTGAACACAACTTCTGCACAACTAATCAGAACATGACGTAACAAATGATGCCTCCATGTTTGATAAATGTAACAACGTAAAATGTCTTGTGGAACCTAAAGCTCTACAAGTGTGAATCATTTAGTTCTGAACGTCTATCAGATCATGTTGTTTCCTCTTCTCCGTCAAGCCCACTGACCTCGGCAGCAGCAGCTTTGACAGGCTGGACGGCAGCAGATTTCTCCTGAGCATGCGACTGCTTCATCACCGAGGCAGCAGGCTTCGTCTCCTTCAGAGGCTCCTCAGCCTGCGCACAGCACGAGGAAGGTGAATCAGATATTCAGGGCTACATTCAGAAACTTGTCGGGGTAAAACATCTTCATAAAATCAGTTTAAAAACATGCACCCACTGTGTGATGGGCTATGGTTACCTGGCCTGCTGCTCCCCCCTCCTCAGCAGCCTTCTTCTTCTTCTTTTTCTTCTTCTTAGTTTTAGCTGCTCCATCACTTGTAGCATCTCCCTTGTCCTTATCATCATCATCATCCTCGTCCTGAACATAATAATAATAAATACTTTTGATAAAGCACACCACAAAATGCTTTAAGAAGTGGGAGTAGTTGATGTTTATGGTTCTATGGGAGCGTGTAGCTGCTGAATGTTCTCATATGAAGAAGATTACAGCAGCACAAGCTTCTGCTGATCCAGCTCGCTCTGATCCATCATCCCTGCAGACAGAACCATTCTCTTTTCAACTGCACAATAACTTCTCACTTACAGCTGCTCCCATTAGATCACCCTTGGGTGGCTCGGGGACGGGCAGCTCCTGGACCTGAGGAGGCGTGGGGGTGGGCTCCTCGTAGTTGCCCCAGGCTTCAGACGGAGCGTTCCAGTCAGAGCTGGGGTCTCCTGAACTCCCATCTTAGAAACACAAACACTGTTAAGACAACTCAAGGGCGAGGGAGTTTCAGAAACCCGAGTTGTAAAGACGTCTTTAAAAGGAAGTAAAAAAGAAGCGTACTGAGTCCAGACCACTCATCGTCCACTCTGGGCTGACCGGGCCAGGGCAGCTCGCTCACAGGCTGAGGTCCTACACACACAAAACATTTGAAATGAAAGACTGAACAGTGTTTCCCTGCATAACTTGCCAGGTGGCGGGAGGGGTTGGGAGACAGACGGACAGAGACACGTCCTGAGCTGCGCAGCACTTACTGACATATCTGGAGAGTGGGGGCAGAGACAAAACCGCACGCAGTTTTGGAGCAGGCCAGACGTGAGCCGACAGTTTTCAAGTGTGTGTGTGTGTGTCAGTTTGAGTGTTCAGCATGAGGGAAGAGGCTGCTTGTAGGTTTTCAGCTAGTGCATCTGCATTGAGCTGCTAGTTTAGCGTTATGTCAGTGCCGACAGGTGGTTGGAGCGTTGGGTAGGCGGGGCGCCCTGTCAACAGAACCAAGCGCCCCGCCTATATAATGGTAGGGGAAACACTGCTGAATGTTTGAAGAAACGGCACCACCCAGTGGAGCTTGTTTCTATGAAAACCACTTCATTCTGTGAACTTACGAGCAGCACCAACTCCCAGTCCGGATAAGGACACCAGATTCAGGTCTGACGATGGCGGGGGCCTGTCAACCACAGTCCATGACTCTGAAACACACGTCACAGGAAATCAAAACAAACATTTAAACACTACTTTCTCTGCTCTCTACTGAGCACTTGGACACACTCCAGCTGATCCTAAAAAACTGTGACCTAAACAATTTTATAATTTTAGCAAAGTACCACTTATTTTACTGGAAGAACTTATTTGTCAAACATGACAAAGAAAAACAACTACCGGTAGTATTTATAAAATAAAGTAACACTTCTTGTGGCTGTAAGCTTTTATTAGATTGTTTAAATTATTTAACATCACATCTTAAATTTTGTCTTTTTTATTTTTAGAAACTTCAAATCTACAAATTCTGCAAAGACACAAAACTACGAACGCTTTTTGATTAAGTGGTGAGGTCTGGGTCTATTCAGGGTCTACAACTCTCAAATTAATAGAAGCAGTTTCCATTTGTCCCAGACAACCCATTTTCATCTCAGAAAACCAGATCTCTTGAGGTTTTCCAGTGGACAACAAAGTGAAATAGACATGGATTAAAGTTGTCCATCGCTGCAACAGATTTTCATCATGTTTAAAAATGAAAGAAGGCAAAAAAAAAAAAGTGTTTTGTTGATGCCTTGGTAAAACCCATCCAATCGAATAATACAGAGATGAAACTGATGCTGCTTTCAACCAGTAAAGAACCAGAGCTACAGTTTGAGCCAATCAGAGCAGAGCAGGGCTGGTCCTGCTGTCTGATACATGGAGGGTGATGGAGGTGTTCCTTAGAGACAGATGCAGGTGCACGCTCAGCCTGTTTGTGAGAGAGGAGGCTGCTTCTGCTGCTTTAGTTTTATAAACAATATTAACACCAAAAGACTAATAAGCCACAGATTATAGCAAAAATGTATTCGTTTAATTTATTTTTATTTACCTTAAACTTATAAAGTTCTCTCAGAGAGTCAGTTTCAAGTGTTTAAAAATCTGCATATTTAAATTCTACATGGTGTTTTAACAATAATAAGATGTTGTGTCTGTTTGGATGAGATACGTTTGATCACATTAAGAACCCTACTGAGAGGTAACTGTACTGTGATGACTATTATTGAATAAATGATCAAATATGAAAAATATATTGTTAAATGACTACATGAGCGGAAATCCTGTTAATATAATACTTTATATGGGGGGGGGGGGGGGCATGAATGGTGCAGAAATACATTTCAGACTAATAAACATCTAAACATTTTTTTCTGCTTTAATCTCTGAGCTTAAATATGCTTCGAGCGCCTCATTGCAAAGTGTGATGCAGAGGAAGTTCCACTCCTGCAGCTCCTGAAAGAGTCTGCAGTCAGGAGCCTGGGCATTTCAAGCGGTCCACAAGATGGCCGACCGAGAACATTTGGTGGTACTTGTTAAATTATATTTGCCTTCCATACTGTAAAGGTTGCAGACAACGAAAAGTGGACAACCTGGAAATTTCATTTTGTACCCTGTACACATTATGCATGACATACTAGATACCAGATGGAATTCATTTTTTTGTCTCTACATTACTGTAAAAAAATTACAAATTGTTTTGAAAAACTGTTCTGAGTGCATAAAATGTTTCTGAACAGAGTCAGAAGGCAACATTTAAAGAGAAGTCCTTCTTACCATCGATTCCTGCCCTCCACAGTGGTGCAGGTTGCCTCTGGGTTGTCCAGGAGCTTATTTTTGGAGCGACGACGTTTGGTGCCACTTTGACTGCCACGTTGGGAGCCACAGCTGCACTGCTGCTGTTGCCTAACAATACAATAAACATGTTTAATTCAGCCACAACTAACAGATGAAGCTAACACAACTAACACAAAAAGGTCTTGGAGATTTGCAGTAATGAGCTCCTGCTGCTGTCACTGTTGACTTTCTGAATTAGTAATGAGTAACAAGGCGAGGCATTTTCTGCTCTTAATTACCTTGAGAAACAACAGCTTCAAGCTTCTCAGCCTTCACCTTTGCAGCCTCACCTAAAAACATAAAAGGTCAATAAATGCCGTCTATAGGAGGCTGCATGTGAAGACAGAACACATGCACACTCAGAACACTTCAGCCGTGTTTCTCCAGAGAAAACTCGCTGGAGATTTAATCCCCATAGTGCCAGTATTTATAGTTTATCCTGTCAACAAGAGACTAAGAAAAGACAAAAACAGGGAGGGAACAAAAGGCATAAATGAATGTCAGGTTAGGTTGTTTATCTCCTCTGGTCCACAGGGTTATGTTTTATTTTTTATACAAAAAAAAAAAACACCAGCACCTTTTTTCTTCTTCTGGCTGGCAGGTGCAGGAGGTGCAGCAGAGGCTTTGGGCTGCTCCGGGGGGACGTTCACAGGTGTGTTCCCCCCTCCAGGACTGGCTGAGCCATCACTGGAGCCCTTCTCTTTCTTGCGTTGCTCACGTTTCTCCTTGTTGCTGACCTTCGTCTCCCATGTTCCTGAAAAGTTAAAGAGTCCAGAGTCTAGAAGTGGCTCATTAATGGATTAACAAAGAAATGTGGTGTGGATTAGGCAACTGCATTTTTTTTTTTGCTAAGAAAAATACTTTCAGCCAGTTTCCTCTTAACTTAAATCTTCTGCTTCCAACCATCAATCACAATACAGTATTGTTTATAAAAAAAAAAAAAGCTTTTTAGTATGCAGTTTAATGAAGTACATGCAATATATAGTTTTCTTTTTAAAAAATCCTTATATTACAGGTCAAAACAAGTAAATTCTGATTATTTTCCACCTCCTTCTGGTTCTTTGCCATCTCCAGTCACAGTCTTGAGCTCCTTCACAGCTTGTTTGGCCTTCTTCTTGGACTTCTTCGTCTGCAAAATGAAACAGCGCCCATAAAAATTTTATAGGACAATTAAAACAAATAAAGTTCATTAATTCAGCTCCATGCTCACTGAACCAATGTCAGTAAAATCAGACTTTAAGTTTGTCTATTCATAAATGAATGAACACCTGCAGTCCAAGTTCTCCTATCTATGTTTATGAACTTTTACAGCCAAATTTTCCCTGTTAGGATAATATTGTTTCTATCTTTCAGGAACAGTGCGAGTGTTATCTGTGGACCATGTGCTGTCATAGACCAGGGGTCGTATCCAAGGTTTGCTAAATGAAATCTGTAACCTAAACCTGAAGTTACTGACTGTACGCAGTTAGTTACATTACTTCATGGCAACAGGCGGTGAACATACTTATTTATATGAACTGCTACTGAAGCTACCACGATGATGTTATTCCTACGCAATTACTGTAACCTGTGTATTAATGAAAACAATCCCTATTAAAGCACATATGTCACAGTTATTAAATGGTTTAGTGCCAAATACTCGTGGCCCATCAGAAGTACCTCAGCAGCCTTTTCAGTCTTGACTTCTGGAGGAGGCGAATGATGATGTGGCACTGTCTCCTCCGACACTATGGCTTCTTCCTGCGGCTCAGCACCAGCTCTTCCATTTGGCTGAGGTTTCTGAAAACCATTAAAAATTAAGTACATTTAAAACGCCATAAAGTTTCCCAATAGTTTAACCATCATCCAACCGATATAGACATGTCCCTGCAGAACCCAAGACGCTAGCTGCATGCTAGCCGTGTCACTGTGGCGTTAGCTTAGCCTGTATGCTAGCAGCACGGTTAGCAAGCTGAGATAGTTTGACACATTTGGTTTCGTTTACGTGCCTTTTCTGACTTTCTCCTCTTTTTCTTCGGTTCCTCCGATTTGACCACCTTATTGGTAGCTCGCTTTACGTCAACTCCGTCGTCCGCGGAGCTCTGAACGGTCCGCTTCTTGAACACAGCCCGAAACAGCGAGGCCCACAGAAAGACCAGCAGCAGCAGTCCGACGCATGCCGCAGGGAGGACGATCCATGGCGGAATGAGCTCAGGCTTCAGCCCCAGATCGACACCGAGCTCGGAGCGCAGCCACGCCAGGCCTTCGGACAACGCTTCATTCAGACGATTAGTGAGCAGCTCGGCCTGCCGAGAGGCCGCGTCCTGCCACTGCTCCATTACTATTTACCTTCTTCAAGCAACTGGCTGATTATTCTCGCTTTGGTTATCGCTACTCACCGCGCTAGCTAAAAATAACGTACCGATTTTGACATGATAGCTACCAATTAATTCATCAGGCAGCAGCATCGGCCAGGCTAGTCAAGCTGCTAACTAGCAGAATGTTTAAAACGCCGCTGTGTCGAGTTGAATGACCTAACGAGCCAAAAGTAGGCGACACCGTCCTAAGACAAAATACAAGCGTGAGCAGACTAGCACGATGCGACTGCAGCAAGTTCACCTCATATGGTTCCGTTATTACTAGAGCGATGGTGCCTTCAAGACAGTCGTAAACTCCAGCTTCCCAATTCTAAATCTTGTCTAGATGTCCGAACAGTATGTCAATGAAAATATTAATTTAATATTTCATTTGTATTTCATATCTGTTCTTTGTTTTGAATACAACATATATTTATATTTAATGGATTGAGTTTTGTGCTTGAGCCTATCAATGAACCCAAATGCAAAAATCCGTTTAAATTACACGCTGAACGTTGGAACGCTCTTACCGAAGTTCCATGGGCGAATAAACGCCTCACGACGTTTTAATTCTTTAGTCGCTTTTATCCGAATAAAAACAAGTTCTTTAAAATAAACCGACACCCGCTACTTCAACGTGGTGGAACAACGTCCACTCTGATTGGTCGAACCGAGGTTCAAAAACCCGTTGCGTTCAATTGCATCTCGTTTTAAACAACTTCAGCGTTTTAATAACTTGTTGCGATGCATCTTTGTCTTTTAACATTAAAAACTTTTTAAATAGGCAAGACATCTGAATGATTGTTGGATTTATTATTTGTCTTATTAAGTGTGTTGGCAATCCCTGAAGAGGGAACAGTCTAAAATGTGTGTTGCTCTAATGGCAACTTAAAAAGTCTTGGAAAAAAATATATAATGTTAAAAAAATACCTAAATTACTGTCACACCAATAAAACACTGCAGAGCGGGGTGAAAATGAAAAAATTGCAGCAACTACAGAAATACATTCATACAATAATATTCCCATGATTCTTACAGATAAAATGACAACACAACTTATTTACATCCAAGTTTATTCTGAAATTCCCTACTCCCCCTGTACAAGAAACAAAAAGACTTTCCACAAAGGCAGCAGTGAACTGTCAGTGATAGTACTTTTCTTGGGAAGGAAAAAGAAATGAATCACAGTGTCTCTTCTTTTTATTATTTCTACTGCTGTCATCTTTGGCTAAGTTTTCGGCTGACAGATTATGGTACTGTCAAACACACTTCCTGGGAAAAACAAAGGTTTAAGCCAATAGAACAGAGCTGTGGGCTTTACGCTTTACAGTGCCAATACAGGAATGTTCTGGACCGTATACCTCTTCATTGCAACAAAAGAAACAAAACAAAAAAATGCTGTTTGTGTTCACAACACAAACAATTATTAACACATCTGGAGATAGTGACCTTGTGTCATTTCATAAAACTGGACAAAAAAAAATCTACAAAAATGGAGCTAGGTAAATATTACACAACAGTAAACGTGTTATTCTTTTAATGTTTAAACTCTTTTCTGTGGAACTTCTACACAAAACCAAAATTCTTGGTCTTAATGGCTAGCAGGAGTTTCTGTTTAAGTATTTGTTTGGAGGAGTAGAGTGGCACGTAGAGACGTGAAATGCAGGTGTTGGCTGTGGGGAGGTGCTGGTCATCTGGAGGCCGGATGGTGATGGAGGGCATGGGCTGGAAGCCTTCCTCACTGGCTGGCAGAGATGGGCTGGAGGTCCAGAAGTACACCTGAGGAGCAGACAAACCAGTTAACGCTGGGTATTATGGGGATATCTGCTTGTGTGCCGAAAAAAAAAGGTCAAGAACTAAATGAATGATGGTAGCAAATATGAGCTTAATCTTTGGTGTCAAGTCCTTCAATCCAAACAAAACATCTATGCCACTATTATTTATTTTCAGAACGGATGATGCTGCACTGCTGCTGGAGGCCGTTTAGAGCTGGTTCATCTTAGGAAGCAGTTTGTTTTTCTAGTGCCAAAGAACCACCTTTAACACATTTACTCCACTTCAAAACATCTTTTGAGTCATTCAACATTGTTTTCCCACATATTGTTAGTTTTCTGCAAACCATTGTCCTTTGGAGTATTTTCTGGTTTCAAGCATAATCAATAAAGATGCTAATGTTTAAAATCCTAAATGAAAATATATTACATATTATATCAGGGTATATACAGAAATTCTTGAGTTAAATTTAATACCTTTTAATACCTTTTTAATACCATCACAATATTTTTT
>JARVGS010001283.1:32977965-32991386 GCA_031762315.1 Hypsolebias antenori
CGATACGCAAACTGTGACGGTACGCAAACTGTGACGATACACAAACTGACGATACACAAACTCTGACCATACGCAAACTGTGACCATACGCAAACTGTGACCATACGCAAACTGTGACCATACGCAAACTGACCATACGCAAACTGTGACGATACGCAAACTGTGACGATACGCAAACTGTGACGATACACAAACTGTGACGTTACACAAACTGTGACCATACGCAAACTGTGACGATACGCAAACTGTGACGATACACAAACTGTGACGATACACAAACTGACGATACACAAACTGTGACGATATACAAACTGACGATACGCAAACTGTGACCATATGCAAACTGTGACCATACGCAAACTGTGACCATACGCAAACTGTGACCATACGCAAACTGTGACCATACGCAAACTGTGACCATATGCAAACTGTGACCATACGCAAATTGTGACGATACACAAACTGTGACGATACACAAACTGTGACGATATACAAACTGACGATACGCAAACTGTGACGATATACAAACTGACCATACGCAAACTCTGACCATACGCAAACTCTGACCATACGCAAACTGTGACCATACGCAAACTGTAACGATCCGCAAACTGTAACGATACGCAAACTGTGACGATACACAAACTGTAATGATACGCAAACTGTGACGATACGCAAACTGTGACGATACGCAAACTGTGACGATACGCAAACTGTGACGATACACAAACTGTGACATCAAACCTTTTCCTCACTGAATTTGCACAGAATGTTTTTTTTTTATTGTTTACTGCTGAAAGGTGAATGAAAATGATTTTTGTCTGTTACCAGGATATATCCTAAACCACTGGACATACTGAAACTTGCAGAAAGTAAATTAGTGAATGTACATCTACAGATGAATAACTTTTAGTCAACCCAATTCAAGATGGCTGCCACAGCAGACTGACCAGAAAAACACAAACATATAATCCAGTGTTGTTTGGTGTGGTAGTAGAGTCAGAGGCAACACTTAATTCTCATTGCAAATGATCTTTGATTAAAAAAAAAAAATCAACCTTAGGATTAACTGGTGGAGTGAACTTAGCAAAATATCTCATGAACCACTGGATGGATTTTAATTAAACTTTTTAGTCACTGGATGTACATCAGCTGATCAAGTACAGTATTGGATTCAAGATGGCCAACAAAGCTGGTCTACATTAGCAAACACAAAGCAAACACAAAACTGGCTGGAACCGAGTCCATCTTACGGATAGCTGAGAGTAGTTCACAACACATGCTGTGAGGGCGGCCGAGATCCATCCATCATCTTTACCTGCTTCTTTTTTTTGGGTCACTGGTGCTCATGTGCGAGAGGGGACACCTGGACAGGTCTCCAGTCCATCACTGGGACACTGAGACAAACAACTCTCTCACTTACACCTAGAGATAATTTAGAGTCACCAATCAGCCTAACATGCATGTTTTTAGTCTGTGAGAGGAAACTGGAGAAAACCCATGAGTGCAGAGAGAACATGCAAACTCCACGCAGAAAGGCCTCCTGCTGCTGAGGCAGCAGCTCTACCAACTGCACCACCGTGCTGCCCTGCATGAGACTTAATTTCATGACATTTTCCAGGACTGAGGCACGACTCACTTCTCAACGTGATGATCTTACTCAACACTGAGGCAGAATGGAGGCGGGCGACATGCATTACTAATATCAGCAGACGTGCAGTAATGTCTCACCAACTGTAGAACTCAAGTCTGTTTGTTTTTTAACCAAAGAAAGTCTGTCATTTGAAAATCTTCATGATTTAAACAACTTTTGCACATCTGAGGTGTCACTGTCATGACAGTAATCAAACATTTGCCCAGATCATTGCTTTGATGCGGTTTCATCCATTTATTTTATAGAGAACTAATTTATTCATCTTGTTGCTTGAAGTTCCTCAAACCTTCTCCGTCCTGTTTGCATTAAAATCAGGTCTTCATTCTAGAAGGCTGATGACTTTATGTGCAACATTAAAGTTATTTGAAAATAAAATTCTGTGGTTCACTCTCAAGTCAATGAGGTCTTTATTATTGTTCATTCTGACACAGCAACAACTTAAAGCAGGCCTGATCGTTTATTGTTCTCAGGACGCAGCAGATACAACACACACTGTGCAAAAATATCTGCAGTCACAAAATCAGGTCAGATTCCTTCAACAACATGAAATAAACACTAATCATGTCAACCTTCTTGTGCAGCTGTCCTTTGAATAAGAAATCCCATTTTCTGTCAGCTGGTCCAGTAACCATCAGCACTTTCCCTGTTCCACCTGCAACACATACGTCTCATAGTTCTGCTTCAGCATCTGGTGGCACAGCTGTCCGTGCTGTGAAGAGCCTCGTTCAGATTTCTTGGTTCTGCTTTAAATACTTCAGATGAGTAAACAAACGTCAACGACAGAAACCTCAGTAAATGCAAAATGCAGTTTTCAAAGAATGATCAACTTATTTTAATGGTTGGGGGGTGGATCCGAACCAACCAGGCACTGTGAAAATAAAAAGTCCCGTTGTATGACATTAACTGTTCTATTTTAAAGTTATGTTCAGTCTGACCCCATCAGGCCTGATTACTGTCAGACCTGCAGATACAAATCATGTCAACAGAGCCGTTAACCACAGAGGAAACAAAGAACTGTGGTGAAGTTCCAGGAGTGGACGACTGAATCACTCCGAGCTCCTCGACTCATCCAGGAGGTCCCAAAAGAACCCAGATCATCTAAAGCCCTGTCGGCCTTCGTTAGGGTCAACAATAGGAAACAGACAAAACTGGCCTCCATTAGAAAGTTTCAAGGCAGAAAGAACAAAGCTCGACACGTTTTGGGGAAGGAAAAAAAAAGCTGTGTAACTACAGTGTGGACTGAGACTCTCGTGCAGCTGTGGAAGGTGTGCGTCCTGTTCCATGTGGTGTAAAAACCAACGCTGCAGTTCAGAGAACATCAAACTGACAGTCCAACACGGCGGTGCAGTGTGATGGTCTGGGGATGCTCCATGAAGAGTTGCTGTGACTTGTGGAACCATGAACTCTGCTCTACCAGAACATCTGGATTGAGCTCACTTAGTTCTGCAGCAGGACGATGATCTGAAGCTCAGCAGGAACTTTCCTCACTACTGGGTGGAACCTTCACTGCCAGCTATCACAGATGTTTGATTACAGATGTTCATGTCAAAGGGGGGCAGTTACTTTTCCACACAGGACCACGGTGGTGTCTCCTAATGATCCTTTACAAACTGCATCTTGTATTTACTCTGTCATGTCTGCCTGATGTTTGTTGAGAGAAACAAGAAGTGTGTAAGATACATGTTCTCAGCACTGTTCCTGCTGGAACATCACTTGATTCAGCACTTTGGGAAAACACAAAAGCACCAGTTGACTGGTGAACACCCAACACTTTGCTTCTTAGCCACACCAGTGGCAGACTGTACTTTCCTGGAATGAGCAGATGTGGTGACACAACTGGTTTTAGTTTTGTGTTCCATTTAAAAACACTAAAATACAAGAACAGATTTTACGAGTAATACTGGAATAGAGCTCTTGTATTAGATAATAAATTATCCAACAAATAAAATATAATTACATGTAGCAAAGCTCCATAACACATCTCAAACTTGTGTTTCAGAATAAACTCTGTGGTTTACAGACAAACTTCTTACTTTAGAAGACTGGCATCATCATGAGAGACCAGAACAGCACAACACACATGATATTTATAACCATTTGACTAATGACGTGACTCGTGTATTTTCTATGAATTTGTGTGTATTTTCTGGACTCGTGCACCTTGTTAGATTCATTTTTATATTTGCTGTGTTTCCAGGTGCAATCATGTTACATACTGAGTCTGGTCCCAGAAAGTCCCAGCGTTAATCTAGACTACGGGTTGAATTCATCCCAGTGAAATGAATATTAGAGGGTGCTAGCAGCATAAAACCAGGACGAGACGTGAAAAGCTTTAGCTGTTTGCTAAGCTGGAACGGACAGAGCAGCCTCTGTTTCACAGGAACTAAGACAGTAAGGGATGACTGAGAAGTTCTTCAGTGTATTCCCCTGGGTGGCACCAGACTCCTGCATCTCAAACCTAAAGGAGGAAAACAAAACCTTAAAATCCTGTTTGGTCACATCAAACCCTACGTTCATCAGATACTTGCCAGTCTCTAGAAGATATGGTGTAGTAGACGGGTGGTGGTGTTGAGTCATTGGAGGTGAGGAGTGGCTGACCCAGGCTGTAGGCCCCCGCCTGTGTGAAGAGCAGCCAGTCTCCTACACTGAGCTCAGGGAGCACACAGTGCTCCACCACCTGGTCCAGGTCGTCCCCAGAGGGACCCCAGAGGCTGCTGCTGAACACCGCAGCATCCAGAGATGGTTTCTGCGTGAAGCGTAGTAAGGATGGTCATTCTTCAAACGGCTGTTTCAAAGAAGAGACAAAGAAACGTTTCATGGTGTCTCACCTTGTAAACAGACGGGGCTGAGATCAGAGCTTCAGACAGTTTGCTGGAGAATGAGCCATAAACTCCCTCATTCATGCAGTACTGAAACTCAGGCTCCTCGTTGGGGGACAGCTCGTCTGTTCAAGGATGGGACACACGTTTATACTCACTACATTTACTGTTCGACATGTAAACACTTTTAAAATTCTAAATACAAGTGGTAAAACCCCAACAGGGAAAAAGTTGGAATGTTATTTAAGATGTAAACAAAAACTAAATGCAATCTTTTGATATGATGAACTGTAAATGATGCAATTTTCTAAATCTGTTGAGGAATGTTTTTATAAATAGCTCAACTATTTTTGGACACTCTTCCGCAGACAGCTGAACCTCTGCCCAGCTTTACTTCTGACTCAGTCTCTAAAATGATCTTGTTGTACCCGGTCCTCTTACAAACAACTCCAATTGTTTCTTATTTTTTTGTGTCACTTTCACAGCAGTTTGTCACTGTCCTCTTTTTTTTTTTTTAACATGTATTGGTTCCATACAAGCACATAAAAAAGGAACAACTTCTTAGTTTAAACATTTTGTATGTTTGCTGTGAATCAGATATGGGTTTATGAGATTTTCAAATCATTGCATTCTGTTTTATTTACATTTTATACAACATTACAAAATTATTATTATTTTTGAATAGTGGTTGCACATTTAAATATAATCTTCAAGTATGTCACTGACCAGGGTCCAGGTCCTGGCAGTCACGAGCTACCACCTCTTTCGAGACGATGTTGACAGCCAGGGTGAAAGCAGACGACACAAAGAAGCTGCCAGGTTCAGCAATGATGGAAACACCAGTGGAAGGAGGAAAGTATAAATCCACCATGGACATTACCGCCCTGTTAATCTGAAGAAAGACGACAAAGGCTTGTTAAACTTCTGACTAATAAAATGTCATTCTTAGAAACGTTTTACTCGTTGACACGGCACAGGTTATATGCAGGACTGTGCACTCTTCAAACTGAATCTCAGTGTGAAGAGCAGATGAGGTGATGCTGACCATTTCCAGCTGACTCTCAGAACCACTGAATCCACTTCCGAGGTCCAAAATGTTCATGCTGAAGCCAATTTCCTCCTGCAACAAAATCAATAAAAAGATTCAGAGGTACCGCCTACTATCTGGAGCTGACACTTTTTATAGTCAAAGGCATGTTTTAGCCATTTTAGTTGGGCTTCTGCGGAAAACTTACAATGAATATCCTATCTGTTGTAGATGCTTTTGAACAGCCTCAGTTTACACAGCTCAAGTGTGACAGGTCAGCACTCTGAACAGCAACATGATCGCTGCCGTAATAAATGAGCTTCATCTCCAAAGATTTTGTGCTGGTCCATGCAAACAATTATATAAACCTTTACGGTGATGTTGATGTTGCATTATGTGGTTATTTATATCAAATTCTATGACTCATTGCAAGTGCAGCTAGGTGCAGCAGCAGCGAGCTAAAGCATTTCCACTGCAGCTTGGAGTCACGTCCAGCAGGGAGTTCATAATTGTATGAATTTATGAGTATAAGACCAAATTGATGGCAGTATAAAGGTTTATAAAAAAAGGGTTTAAGATCAGGACTATTAACTGGCAGCCCATGGGCTGGTGGCTTCAATCCAACCCACCAATGACTTCATAAAAAAAGTGGTTCTGGGTTCTGTTTATTGTATTTGTGATTCAATGCAATCAAATAAACAAACTTAATATCATCGTAATACTTGTTTTATTTACATAATGACTTTAATTGCTGGATGTCCAGCCCCTGAGCAGTTTAGGTGACTAGCCCTGGTTTAGATGAACCACTGTGAAGTTTAGATGATTATAGCAGCTTTAAGAAAATTGATTTGCTTCAGAAACTGGTCTGCTCGATCAATATTTATAAACTAATTTATAAACTTTTACACCAAATACAAAATGACTGCACTGTCATTGGATTGATTTGACAATGATTTGGATCTGAACTAAATGTGGACTTGAAAATATCAACATGTAAAATGAAACTGACGGAGGTGAAAGATTTATACAACAGTGTTCAGGTGAACTACTTTATTCTGGAGAATTTACTGGGAGTTTATGGCAGCAGGAATCTATTTTGGTTTTAGTCGTATTTGAACGTGTCGATGGATAATCAGTCCCGTTGGACGTAAACGGCTGTTCAAACTGTGGTCAGTCCAGAAGGTATCAACAGAAGTTACTAACTGTGCATAATTTTTCCACAAAATCTCTTTTACAAATGGCTGAACTCTTCCTGTAATGCAAAAGTGAGGTTTACGATGAAGCAAGTGTGAAGTCTTACTTACTGCCATATCAAAGACACAACGAGCATCAGAGATGGTGTGAACAAACACCTGATCATCCTTACAGCAGCTGGAAATGTGACACCTACGA
Organism: Hypsolebias antenori; assembly: GCA_031762315.1. Classification (NCBI taxonomy): domain Eukaryota; kingdom Metazoa; phylum Chordata; class Actinopteri; order Cyprinodontiformes; family Rivulidae; genus Hypsolebias; species Hypsolebias antenori. Next base: position 32,984,858 of record JARVGS010001283.1, read on the forward strand.
GAGGTGAAACAGTCATGCAGACATTGTTAAAATAAACTGAACTTTAATTTTTGTTCTGCACGTACAAAATAGATAGCTAAAATGGCCTTGCAATTTTCTAAGTTTGTATGTTCAGATCTCACCTGACTCCTACCACCTGCACACCCAGCTCCTTAGCGCTCTCCAGCAGGTGCCTGCAGTCCTTGAGGGAGCAGCCAAACGTCATGCTCAGCTCAGGGTCAGGGTCAGCAGCCTCTGTTGCCACCTGTAGCAGCAGTCTGATACGACACACAAGAAACACACCCTGCTTACTTTGTTTTACTGAGAACAGTAACCAGGGGAAACACAAGGACATTTTCCAGGTTGTCCAGAGGAAAACCTCTGGACAGACTCAGACTGTCCGCTAAAATATTTCGTTGTCTGCTACCTTCACAATAAAGAAGGAAAAGATCTCAAGAAAAATGGAATTCAATAAGTATATCACATTTTATACAAATATTACTATATAAAATGTTCTTAGTCAGCCATCTTGTGGACTTCTTGGAATTTTCAAGCTACTGAGCTGCAGACACTCCAGGCTGTAAATACTTACCGTACGTAAATTTGATTTCTTACGTTTTCTATTTTTAATAAATTTGCAAAAATCTAAAAAAATATATTTTTTTCACAGTCATGGGGTATTGTGTGTTGAATTTTGAGGAAAGAGATGAGTTTAATACAATTTATAATAAAGGTTGGAACAAAAAAAATGTGGAAAAAGTGAAGCACTGTGAAAACTTTACTGTAGGGCACTTCTCAAAGGTTTGCATGTACCAGTAAACAGGAGTATACTGTGTACATGGCCTTAGTAAAAGTACACAGTATACCGTGTACATATTTCCGTACATGACAGAAGCCCGTTGCAGTGACAGAGAACTTCACTGGGTAGGCGGGGCACCTGCTTGTATACTGGTAGGGGAAACTGTTTTCTGAACTCAGTGCATGTGCAGATGTTCTATTGAACCAGTGCACTGGTGATGAGGAAGGACGCAGATATCCCTGGTAACAGAATTAGCCAAGACAAATTGCATGTGTGTGTACCTAAAGTCTCTGTTCCATCTGAGGTGCTCTCAAAGCAGGACCTGTGTTAAGTAGTGAATACTTGTAAGTATTCATTCCAATCATACGGACAGTAATTTGTCTTTAAACTAAAACATAAACCAGGCCTTAATCATCAAGAGGATGCTGAGAGGAACCCTCTTTAAGATGAATGTGATAAAGTTAACTTCATTTTGATTTTGTTTTTATATGTTTAGAATCTCTGTTCTCAGAATGGCATTAAAATGAGTTTGGCTCGGCACTTTTTAAACATTTTGGTACAGGAATCAGTTTGTTGTTGTGTTGACACTTATTCTGTTACACAATAAGCATTTCATGAGTAAAGGCAACATAAACATAAACATAAATGGCTGTAATACTGTTTTTTCTATATATTTGTGGGTACTGATCTTTTTGTGGAGTAGGGGTTGGAGGGATGTTTTTTATAATTTTTATAATAATTACCAAATAATTTTAAATAAGATGTTTGCTTGAATTGTCTGTTCTTAATGCAAAACACAAACAACAGCTAAAAACTCAAACGAGCTCTGGCACAAATCATTAAACACATACTTGGCGTTGGGGTGGCAGCGAGAAATCTTGTGCAGTTCTGCTTTGTTATCACACACCAGGAGGTCAATGCTGTTTTTGGCAGCATATTTGATTTGGGAGACCTGTTTGCAAACACCACTGTAGATGATGTCTTCAGAGGCAATACCATGACTCAGCACCAGCTCAAGTTCAGACTGAAACACAAGGAGACAAAGACAGATCTTAAAGTTACTTTATGTGAACAGGTGGACAATTTCTTTCTAAATAAGGTACTAATATGTTTTTTTTAATAAATAAATAAACTGATTAATTTATGCTGTGTGTAACTATTCTACATCTTGAAGATCATAAATCTTTAGTGTAAAACATAATAAATGTAACACTGCTGCAATAGGAGAGAGGGGAAAACAGTGATGAAAAACAAAACCCCACTCTGCTCAGTAGCCAACACTTAACTCAGCTGACAAATTCACTGGTTACAATTCTCTAATACTGTATGTTGAGAAAGAATACCTTGTTGGTGCATGTGAAGCCCGAGCCCAAGGCAGCAAGAACTTCAATCACAGCTGGACTGCTGTTGCATCTGACAGCATAGTAGGGTCGAATTTGACCCATATGAGTTCGCCAGCGAACCTGCTGCCTCATTATGACGCCCAGGTCTGCTATAAAGAATGCATTTTTCTCAGGCTACGATGGGAAGAAACATACACTAATAAGTAAAAACAAACAAGCAGACCAAAGTCTTCACCATCACCTCACATTGCAAGCCTTAAAAAATGTCCATCTCGCAATATGCTGCATATTGTAATACAATAACCAATGAAATATGATACAAGTTTGAAAACTGTTTTGAAACAGTGTAAAGTCTTCTCCAGTCTGAGAAGCTGCAAGCAAACAATCTTATGAGCAGCAACATCTGCTTATAAGACTGAGTTTGTTGCAGTGCCTCGGACTGAAGAAGACTTTTGGATAAAAGACGAAAACGTTTCAAGAGAAGAATCCGACCAGAGGACCTGACTCCACCTTGATAATACAGAGTTTTAATAAAGCATGTGTTGTTAGAGGATGATCTTACCAGTGTTTGTTCATTAATGTGATTGTCAATCACATCAGAAAGGGCCGTGCCTCCATCAAGGAGGCTGACAGAATACTGTGGTTCATCAGTGATTCCTTTCATCCTCTCAACCGTTTTCCTCTAATCCGACAGGCATAAAGAATAATAAGGCTGGTTCAAAATGGTCTTGTTCACTTCCTCTTGAGCCTCTGGGGTCCTAGATTAATGCAACAAACTGTGCAAGAAAAAGATAAAACCTAATGTAAAACACAAAGTTGAAAGTATGTTGTTGAGCTTCTTTTGAGTTTAGTCCACAGATAGCACTTTAACATTTTCTACTGTCACAATCACAGCATTTACAGTCAGCATCCAATCAGAGCAGAGCAGGATATATTTTTGCAGGTAGCTTTCTAGATCAGGATTAATATTCTAAAAGCCCCCATGTCTGAGACTGGGTACAAGGTTTATTTACTTTACTATTAACTTACCTTCAGCATTTACCAACAACTCTATAGAGCTGGTGACCCATTAATGTTCCTTTTGATAACATTAGCATGTAATACTGTGGGAGTCTGTGTCACAACTCAAGATTCAGTGCTGCCAGACAGTATGTCAGTCACACACAGATTTGGAAATATTTATATTATATTTATTTAGTAATATTAAAGACAGAAAAGACTTAGAACATATATCTGATAAATTAACATCCATCTATTTTTTGTCCTTTGCTGCTAAACAATTCAAACATACAAACTGTGGAAGGTAAGAATAGACCAGAACACGGTGTTTGGATATTTCAACATAATATGAAAATACATCTGAAACAGGATAAATATAGACGTTGATTCATCTGGGACATGGTGCTTGATACTTCACGCCTTTATTCTTTCCTCTTGTGTTTCAGTGACATCATTTTCAATAGAGAATAAAAATAAAATAAATAAAAAAAAACATTAAAAACTATCATACCATCCAATCTACACATTTTAACTTGTGTAAACATCTTCATTTACCCATTGCCTGGTCTCCACTTAAAGAAGATGCATTAATTCATCAATCTACAGCAAAGATACGTACATGGATGAGTCCAGGGATGAACTCGTCCACTATCAGCTAGGATCCCAAGGCGGCTCAGCGTTGAAGTCAAATGGCTCTCTGTAAAGTGCTTCTCCTAGACCTTCTGGGTAGTTGTTGCACACCTGAAAAACAACCAGAAGAGGACAGAAAGTGTCACTGGCAGACCACAACAAGATAACTATTTGTTCTTTAGCAATAGATTTCTGGAGCATGCCCCAGAGAATATAAAGCTATACACAAATATAAAAAGGTGATAAATTTCCTTTAAATATTACTTCTCAAATGTCTATCATTGCAGCAAAGCCGTAGGTCATGTTTTTTTTAAGGCACACGACTTCACAGACCTACTTTTATATTTGCAATAAATAAATCATCAAAGTCCAGACTCGCCATATTTTTCATACTAGCAATCGGAAAATGATTATTCATGAACCACCTAAATACTGTTAATTTTTTTATATATAAAAACGTAATGATCGGTTACGTTATTCCTAACTACGACTTGTATTCGTAACCGCGTAATAAATGTGACGCTTGTTTATTTACATTGTTATTCAGCTATCGTTGTGCTAAAGCTAATAGCAGTAAGCTAACAAAGCTACTTACGTTGACGGAAGACCCAAACAAGGGAACAGAACGCTTTTTCTTTTTAGGCGGAATTTTTAAAACGTGATGGGGTTACATAAAGAGAAAACTGTAGCTGACATTGACTGGTTAAGGTTTCTGCTTTTTTTTTTTTTTTTTGGATAGAAAAAAAAAATCTAAACTAGCACGGCTAAACCTAACGGCGCTAAAGGAGGACGGAACACTTGACATGCGCGTCACCGCCTCAGAAATAGTTTCCGGTTACATTTCAAAATAAAATCAACATGGGCCATGGCAAGCGAAGATGTTAAAAAAAAAAATGGAGCGTGCAAAGCATTGTACAATAAATTGCAACTTAATTAATAATTATTATTCATTATTATTTTTATGATGTTACACTGCTCTTTTACTTTGCCTTTCAAACTTTATTTATACAAATTAGTCACAGTGAGTCACGAGGACTCCTTTTCAAGAGATTTATTTTCTTTAATATTATTTTATTTATGTATTTATTTATATTTATTTTATAAAGGGATTTATTTTTCAAACCGCTACTTAGAGAAATCGTTAAAATCTGATGAAATGTGTAACAGTGGAGCACCTAAAACTAAATCATAAATTACACTGAGTGACTGTAAAATTTATTGGAACTTACAGTAAACTACATAAACTTACAGTGACTACAATAACTCATAAAAATTGGTTTATGATACATTTTACCCCCCCTCACAATTTCTAAAACTGTAAGATAAATATTTAGGACACAAAATCTAAAAAAAATGTTTTTGCAGAATATATGTCACAACCTGAAAATGTCAAATTTCTCAGTAATTACCTGTGTTACGTCTTCTTTGTGCTTCCCATGGTTCAGTGATAATGACCAAATTTTGTCCAATAAAGTTGACAGAATAATCCTTTCAATTTTTTTTCTTTTAAAGTATTTTCATCATTAGAAGTTGAATGCAAACATTTGCAAACAAGCAGTTCAAGCTCAGAAAGGACCTTCCTGTCCGTCGGCCTCTGTTGTTGTGACTTTGAGGGACTGCATTCCTCTTTTTCTTTCCTTTTTTACCCAGAACATTTGCATGGTTCCCTCCTTGGCACAGGAGAAGGAGGTGGGAACCAGGGGAAGCCCAGCTGCCAAACAGAGACGTGTTTACTTTTGGGCTGGTTTAACTTCTCACATAATCCTGCTATTGAGTATTGTTTACCTGGTATAGAACATACTAATACCCTTTAAATAATTAAATGTCTTGTTAATTACAACAAAAATACATCTACATTTGTTCATACATTAATATGTGTAAATGTGTAGAATTTCTTTGTTGTTTGGTGCGTAAGTGTTCATTACCAACCTCATCCTGACTGATTTTTTTTTTTTAGAATCAGAGAACGTACTTGATTTTGTAACATCTGCATATGTAGGTGTTTTCACAAATGAAACTTCCTAAAATCCAGTCAGCTCATCTCCAGTGGGACTAGAAGTCTCAAACCTTCGTGGTAATCCTGTTAAATCTAATAACATCTCTTGAGTTTGTGTCACCTTGACTGGTCAACATCATCGTCAAGATCATAAAACCATTTATGTCTCTGAAATTCCTCGTGAGGCCAGATGATCCCTGAATGCTCCTTGGGGTAAAGGAAACAATGTCTGTGCTTGTTTCACTAATAAAACTATGGCTGAGAGTCCATTGTAAAGACAGGAGAGGCAACGTTTTTTCCTAAGAGTGCAACACAAAAGCTGTTCCGTGTTTTGTGCCAGACGTCTCCAACACAAATCGAGGCAATGTATATATAAGGCTAATCACACATAACATCTAGAGTGACTTCCAGTAAAGCACAATGCTTGATTTTCATTGTCTAAATCATAATAGACATTGCAGCCACTGGGTATGCAACAGGGAGCCATGTACCACCCACTACAAGGCCAGTACTCCAGCAACTGCATTGTGCTGCAGGAATGCTTATTTGCAAACATTGCAAACAGATTATGTCACTGCCTGGATTTAGAACGATTCTGGACTGACCAAGAGGGCCTAGCCAAACAGAAAAAAAAAAATTTCAAAATTATTTTATTTAAAAAAAAAAAAACTTAAAAACATAAATCCACAATATTTGTTGCTCACATCTGAAAGCTAAAGAGTGCTATTGTTTTTCCTTGTTCTTATGAGTGCATTTGCCTGTTTCCAAATTATTTTATGAACT
>JARVGS010001283.1:33036579-33049813 GCA_031762315.1 Hypsolebias antenori
TCACACCTAGAGACAATTTAGAGTTACCAATCAGACTAACATGCATGTTTTTGGTCTGTGGGAGGAAACTGGAGTACAGTAGTCCCTCGTTTATTGCAGATGTTTGGTTCCAAGCCCCCCCACAATAAGTGAAATTCCGTGAAGTAGCGACGTTATATTTATTTTAGTATTCATATATATTAAGGCTTTATAAACCCTTCCCACACTCTTGCAATGTTCTAAACTCTTAAACCCATGTCATTTTGACAACAAACATACTGTATATGTACTGCACAATAGCTAATGCAAAATTTTATATGGGGGGCTCGCCAGCCTTTGTCCGGTTCTGGTCCATTTCTGATTGGCTCTCTGCAGCCACTGAGCACCAAGACACTCTTGGACAGAGCCAGCACAAAAACACACAATGGTCCCGATCGAGTCCAAATAATGCAGAAGAATCTGGATGAAAAAGAATGTCTGGGTGAGCTCTGGAGAAGACACTGGACCTCCGAGCCATGTCCCCCACCCCCCCACCCACTTGAGGGGGTGTCTGGGCTGACAAGCAGCACTCAGATTGACCAAAAAGGCTGGTCCAATTCCCGGTCGGTTCCATGTGGCTCTCTGCATCCACTGAGTGCTGGTCACTATGAATAAAGGACCAGACGTTTCAGTCAGGTTCGGATCGGATCAAAACTTTCCTTCCATTTTGGCAGAAAGCGCTGTTGAATTCTGGGAAGTGCACTGTTGCCTTGTGGGTAATGTAGTTTTTTTGGACTGGCAATGCTGTGTAGGCTTATTGAAAGGATACTACAAAATGGTGGCGCCTGTCTAAGTTATTTTTTGTCATTAAGTTTTTCTCCAGCCTTGTGAGTGCAGTAATATTACTGTACAGTCGACAGTCATGTGTCCTGTACAGTTGTTTGTACAATATCATGGACTGTACGTCCTCAAACTGTAACAGAGCAAGACCGTGAAAGTCAAACCGTGAGGTAGCCAGGGACTGCTGTACCCAGGGAAAACCCACACATGCACAGAGATAACATGCAAACTCCACCCAGAAAGACCCCCGGACTGGGATTTGATCTGGCGACCTTCTTGGTGAGAGTCAACAGCTCTACCAACTGAGCCACTGTGACACCCTTTTATTATTTTGAATAGATGCAATATCTACCTTCCAAGTGATGTAAATATCATGTGAGGACATGATCCAGTTTATAAATATTCATTGGTTAAGCTTTTTTAAAATTTATTTAAGAGCTTATTTGAGAAAAAGATTCTGGACCTTCGTTCACCACAGTTCAGCTGAAAAAAGTAACAAAACAGCTTTTAGCTGAAGTAAATGTCTTGCTGTACTATTTGGTTTACCTTGAATAGATTTTTTTACATAAATAGTTCAACAGAATAACTGTTTTTTTTCACTTGAATATATTATATACGTTCTACCTTTGGTTCCATGTTCCTTCAACACCCCTAAGGTCATCTGTCCACCTGAGACCTGAGCACGTCTGCTCTTCTTATCATGATTCTGTAATTTTAGTTGTTTGAACCCACATGCAGGCAGAATACAGGAGACTCCAAGGTAAAAGCAAATTATTTCAGTTTAAATCAAACTAAACAAAAACTGACGGGTCAGCAAAACTTACTTTTAGGGAGTAGACAAGGAGAGGAACATGACAGCTTCGACAGAACAACAGAAAGACACAACAATACTGAAGAAATACCCTAACAAGATATGATGACAAACACCTGGGCTGACTGGGACTTACATTCCTTCTTTTATAATTCATTCATTAATTCAACCTTTATTTATACAGGCTAGCCTCGTTGAGCCACGGGGACTCATTTACAAGAGGGACCTGTCTCACTCACACCTAGGGTCAATTTAGAGTCACCAATCAGCCTAATACTGTTCTTTGTTTTTCAGGTCAATGGAGACATTCCACCGAGGTTAAAGAAAAGCGCTCATGAAGTCATCCTGGAGTTCATCAGGTCCAGACCTCCTCTAAATCCTGTAAGTGCAGTTTAATACGACAGACTAGATTGACACAAAGTGTGGAGGAGCATGCAGTCCTGCAGACTACAGACCAGTCACCTCAGATTTCCACTCCACTGGTCTTTCTTTGCCCCGCCGTCGCTCTGTGTTAGGTGTCGGCTCGTAAGCTGAAGCCTCAGACTCAGCCGCCTCCAACGCTGCACGAGCGCATCCTGGAAGAGATCAAGGCTGAAAGGAAGCTTCGCCCCGTGTCACCTGACATGATCCGCAGGGGAAAGATGGGTAAGAACACTCTTCATTTAGGTTTTATTTTTGAATTTATAATGTTGCATAACGCGCACGTAGTCATATTTCAGTGTAAACGTTAAACTGATCACAGAACTGTGTGGCAGCTTCACTTTATTTCAGCTTTACTCCACCACTAGCTGTGCCTCTGCTTTCTGCTGCAGCACCTGGTGCTGCCTAACCGTTTATATTAACACTGCTGCTGATGGCTGTGTTCTGTTGACCGTATTGTTTGCAGGAGTTAGAAAATAATGCTGCGTCTGCGTTTCTTTTACACTGAAGCTGAGTTCATGGTTACTGCGTCCACTCGTTCATGGAGCCTATGAGACATACGGTTTTATCAGTTTGTCTAGAAGGGTCCTGTTTGGCTGCAGCCAAAGGAATTGTGAAAATAAGTGCTGGCGTTCATGTTGATTGAAATGTATCTGAGGTCTGTGGGAAAATAAAAGTTGTAAAACATTACCAGAACAAGACCTGCATGTCTACTTTTTTCTGTTTTGGGTTGTAAAATGGGAAACAAGCCTGAAATTGTGAAAATAAAAAGGCACTTTTTTAAATTAAATGAAGTTCTTATGAGCAGTCAGTATCTTACTTTCAGCAGCCGAGTGATTTTAGTTAAGACTTGGCAGTTATTTTTACGCCAGATGTTCTTCCTGACACTACCACCGAGCTACCACAGCCCTCTGTGTGGAGCAGAGAGCCGTTATCTAGGGCACCCAGAGGTGCAGATGGTGGGGGTTAAGGGCCTTGCTCAAGGGCCCAGAATGGGGTGAATGAGGGTGGGGGCAGGTGTGGATGCTTCACCTATCCCACCAACATTTTTGATGTTGTCGTTACCGGGAGTTGAACTGGTGATCTTCCGATCACAGGCCCACCTTCTCTAACCTCTGGGCCACCGCTCCCCACACAAATGTATCTTTTAAATAATGACATAAAATAATTAAATGTCATTTTCAATATTTTTTTTTTAAATTTAAAAATACATTTCATTATTTCACTATGTATGTACAGTATTTATTTCGTGGCTCCCATGTATGGAGGGTGAAATGTGGCAAAATTAAATAAATAAATACATCATGAAATAAATAAAAGTGCCAATAAATGCCCCATACAATAATTAAATGTATCATCTAATTATTCAATACATCATTAAACATACAATTAAATTATTAAATACACAATTAATTAATTAAAGGTGGAATGTGACAGGATTAAATAAATAAACATATCATGAAATAAATAAATGTAAATGTCCAATTCAATATATAAATGCACCATGAAATAAATAAATGTACCATGAAATAAATAAATGTGCCAAATGAATAATTGAATGATATATTTACTTATTGAATAGGGCATTTATTGGTACATTTATTTATTTCATGATGCATATTTATTTAATTTAGTCACATTGCACCCTCCATTGATCACTGCATTCCCCGGTGGTTCAAAGGCAAATACATAAAGCCCAAATAAACACTTTGTAGTAAAGCCCTTATAACTGTTTTGAAAGCACATAATGTCAGTGATAAGTGAACCTCGAGTCAGAAGAGGCCTGTGAAAAGTGAAGTTCAACCATATTACAATAATATTCAAATGAATGTTTTATTATGAACTTTTACACTGTCACTAGTACTGCATCAGATGCTTATTTACAGACATTTATAGTCATTACCTCTGGAGTGTAGCTTTAGTTGTTAGATGGTGTGAATCTACTGACTGACTGCTCATAATAAAAACTGCATTAATGAGATTTTGCATTAGAATCACAGCAGTAAAGGAGAAAAAGTGCCGGCTGGTTTGTTGACGCAGCTGCCATGAATTCAGCCAAACAGCCGTAAAAATGTTCCATAGTTGAACGACGGTGAACTCACTGTGGCTCATTTGAAACAGCATCGCAGAAGACACAAGATCTTTGTGATGTGAGAGCAGACATGAAGTTTCCCAGCATTATTTGCCAAGTACATGCAGATAGTTCTACTTTGTGTTTTAAGCCTTGCCTTAACTTGTCACCTAACCCCCCAGCAGTAACCGCCCCGTGCCCTGGCTGTTTCTCTTCACAGTAATTCGGCCACTTAGCATGTCTTTCAGTTTTGATGCGTCAGGTAAAGTTTCTCCCGTTGTTTACCTGGCTTTTTGTCTCCTTCTGTGATTTGCTATGTGGTGGCTGCTCATCGGCTGCAGCTGCTCACACACACACACACACACACACACACACACACACACACACACACACACACACACACCTCTTTGTACACAGACCTCATGTCATGCTTCCGTGTTTGGTGGTGGTTGTTGCGTTGTGCAGGTTGAACATGGACAAGTGGGACACTGATCAGTAGGAGGATGGATACTCTGAGATAACTGTCTAAACAATAAAAATAATTTACATGGAGGATTTGTTGTTGTTGTTCAGCATACTCCGATTTGATTACCTTAAATCAGTTATATCAACATCAAAACATTAGTTAACCAACCGTTGGTTAAAGCTCTTTTATTGAGTGTTTGGTTGTTCATATATGGTGTGAAAATCTTAAAGAACACTTCAAGATCTGAGAATATGGGTGTATCTCAGTCCACAGATTTAGCTTTTATGGCCTACAACGTCCATTATCATTAGCAGTGGCTTTGTTTAGTGAGCAAAACTGTAAAATAACAGCTTGATGCCAAAATAATCCAGGTCTTATGGTCTTAAAAAACAGAGGTAAAAAAAATTAGTGGAAATTATATTTTCACAGATATGCTGAAGTTTGCGTCTGTGACAGAATATGAACAAATAATATCTTACCTGTTGTAGATAGCTCTTTGAACAGCGTCAGTTTGAAGAAACTGAGTTTAATTGTAACAGCTGACCACAGCCAAGATCAAAATGTTAAAACCCCTCCAATCTCCAAACTTTTATTTTGCATCAAACTCTATATAAAGCATTTACTCCACAGTTAGTTTACCAATTTACTGTAATTCACATGGAGGTGTACATTTATTTATAAGCACAAACAGAGGTGGCAGCAGCAAATTGTAGCACTTCTGGCACATATTTCATAATATTTCTGCTGAAATGTTTATTTAATAGTGTTTGCTTTAAATCTTAGAAGACTGGAATTGTTTTAAGATGACACAATCTGCTTTGAATTTGGGTCCTCGCAAAACATGTTGATGGGTTAGGAGGACTAGTTCATCCTAACTGAGACCCTTCAAAAACCAGTGATGTGCGGTGAGGTTTGTGACAGGTGAGGCACTGACTTGTCTGGAATCGTATGCTCACATGAACCCAGAATAGAAGCTTATATTTCAATTTAGCCTTTTTTATTTTTTTAAAGGTATAGTTTACTCAACTCCATACTGTTCACCAATGATGGCAAGAAAAACTAAATATTTAATCTAGGTCAAATTATTTTCTGGAGGGGGGGGGGGATACTCTCTTTTTAAATAAATTTTTTAAAATCTGCATTATCATACCTTTATTTTAAGATGACGCCCATGCGCCTATCCTTCTCCACGAATATCTCTATTACTCTGTTATAAAACTCATCATGGTTTGCCTTCATTTTTAAAAGTCTGGCTGCTTCAATGGAGATAATCGCCAAGGAGGAGTGTCTAATTCCTTCTGTTTCCACTGAAAATAGAGTTTAGAAAAATCCTTTAGTTTTGAGATATGATCTTCCATTTTGTCTAAACAAATTTAAACGTGTGTACCATTTGCTAAACCCCTGTTGCCCCTCTGTGCAACAAAAGAATGCAAAGAGACTGCACCTGCTTCATTGTAACTCTGGGGCAGCACTGCCCCCTATTGGCGAGGCACAGTACTTTCTGCCTCACCCTGTGTATTTTCACTGTGCATTTAAGACTGGTTAAAAGAAGAAATATTTCACACACATTCATTCAATATATTAGACCGACTGTAGAACATCAACATGTGTAACACGTGTAATCAAACATGTATATTGGCGATATAAAGAGAAAAAGCAATGGATATGCACCAACTGCCTACTTCATATATTGTATATGACACAGCGCCCCCAGAGGTGAACCAGAATACTACACTGCCTCACCCAGCGTTGTTCTGCGACTTTGACCACTGAAGTGTTGAAATAAATCAGAAAACAGTTTTACAGTATAAAACAGTTTTATAAAACACTTTTATAGAACAGTCAAGTGGTCAAATATATTTTCTCTTATCATTGTCAGTATTTTACTTGTCATGATGGCAGGAGAGGCACTGCCTCACCTTGACTGCATGACACCGTCAAAAATATATCTGCAACAAGTGTGAATTGTTCATAAGCGTTAAGCAGAAATCCACTTCAAATTGTCTGAAATCAGAACTTATAGTTATTATTACTAGCAATAGTGAGATTTACAGCATGTGCACTGCATCATTTACATTTATGGAAACCAAGGAATTCCCATTTCTTGTTAAAATTCAGCCGCCCCAGAGGAAGACATTGAAAGTTTAAATGCATGTCTATCTAACAAAATTTAAATATACTGTCCCTGCTTTAACTGTTTTTGAGTGTAGATGTGATGGATTGCACACACCCTGCTGTTGTCACAGTAAATGTCAAATCATTTTTGTTGTTTTGATCTAATAAAATTATAACCATCTGGGAACATTTCATCAAAACGTTTATGGCCTTTTATCTCTAAACTCACTTTCACTAAACGCTGTAATGTGACTCTGAGGGGGAGTGTGCTGCCAGCCTTGTAATCAAAGAGTGAAAGGCTCATCCAGCAGACAAAGTGCTGTTTGAGTTCCTTAAGTGTCAACTTTACACAAAAGAGTCCTTCATGCACCACAGCGATTTTGGGAAAGGAATCAATGTGCAGCTCAAAAGCACAGTGTGTTCTGAAATGCTCTATTCTGCAATGGAGATATATATTTTTTAATTTGACAATATAATCACTTAATCAGAGATCTGCCGTTCTTCACGTCCTCTTCTACTGAAGTCAGTGTTCCTCGTCACGACACAAGCTTTACGTCACGCTCCGTCATCCATGTTGTCCACTGATCTGTGTGTGTCTTTGTGTTCAGTCCTAGCAGTTTATTCACTGCATTTTACGACTCTGACACTTTAATCAACATGGCCGAGGTTTTAATCAGTACCCCGAGAACCCTGTTCAGGATAAACGCTGTATCCCAGCTCCCACAGTGAAGTCCACTAAGAGTTGGTGTCCCTCTTGTCCTGGTGATGGATCTGCTGCTGGTTGGTCCACCAGCTGAATGGAGATGGATAAAATGATCTCCTGCGAAAGAATTACATGTATATCAAATTATAAATAAATTATTTCACTTTAATTCAGTTCAAAAAGAGCATTTTTATATTGTATCTCTAAAATGTTGCTTCTAAAGGTTTTTCACAAACAAGAAGTTCAGTTCAGAAGTGTTAAGTTTAAAATCAACAGCTCAGAAATACACATCACAGTTCCTCTGCCTGCACCAGCTGAGTGAAGCGAGCACGCACGGGAGGACTTGCTGCTGCAGTTCTTCAAAATTTAAAGTGTCAATCAAAAATTGTGTTGTAAATATGGGAAAAAAAATTATGTAAGTTGCATGACTGACAAATCTATGCAAAAAAAACCCTGCAACTTATATGCCAGAAAATATGGTAGTTGATGATAGGACAGAGTCAACACACCATGAGACAGTAGACAACCATTTTGAGTGGGTTCTCACAGCAAAGAATGTTGAATGATAAAATGAACATTTAAAAAAATCTTAAGTAGTGATCCTCACTGTGCCACTAATATCACTAAAATGTGTACATTAAGATCGTATCTGTTCCATCCTAATGAAAAAGATATTCCTTTATAGGGTTTGGCAAAACTCGCAGCATGCCTCAGGATTTGTTCCGTACAGGAACAGGTAAAGTATGATTAATGCTGTGGTTTGGAAGACTTTGTTCGCCTTTTACCTTTTGGCCTTTTCTGTCTCCCTGCCTGGCTGCAAACTAATATTTTTCCAAGTTGCACATCCTATTTTTAACCGATGGGGAAAGAAACTGTAAAATGGTGTTGGAATAGGGTTTGAGACGTGTCTGGTTGGAGAACGATGACTTTTTCTATTTCAGCTGGGGCATGTTTTCCTTTTCACAGAATTTGCTTGTCTCCTTCTCTCTTATGCCTTTTCACTGTTCCTCTCAACTCTCTTTGAAAAAAAATAATAAAAAAAATTTCCCTTAAATATTGCGTCCTGGAATCTGTCAGTTTGACGTGTAGCTCAGTTTCTCTTTTTTTTCCCATTTTGTCAACACAGGAGTGAGTATTTAGTTTCAAACGAACAGGTTCCTCCAAAAGGGAGGGAGACCCTGTTATTAAACTTATAATATTTAATTCAAAAGGTGTCCATGTTCTGTGTGTAACACCAGCCTGTATCTTTGTCTCACCTCAGAACCAGTTAACACATCCTTCCCAACCTCTGCAACCCTCAGATGGATCCCAGACCTTCATCCTCTGACAAGTCTCACTGCATCCTTTAACTCTTTTTATTGAAATCCTATTGCTTAAAATATGTTTCCAAAATAAAACATGAAACAACACCAAATTAAAAGTGCAATTCAACAAGGATGCAAGGGAGCAAAGGAGGAGGCGTGTTGGGATTCATCTCAGTGTCTTCTCCGTATGACTGCATGACTTGGTCTGTGCAGATGAGTTCAGCCCGTACATGGGCAGGAGGACGTCCAGCACTCTGTCTCTGAATAACGGCTTGGCGTCTTCCAGAGCAGAGCCCTCTGGTTCTCAGTCTGTTCCTCAGAGGAAAAAGCTCCTGAAGGCTCCCAGCCTCGCCGAGCTGGACAGCTCCGACTCAGATGTAAGTCAGCGTGATGAAACTAGATTTTTTTTTTTATCAAAAAGGCTTAATTTTAAAATGTTGAATTAAAGTTTGTGTGGTGCAGAAGTTGAGTAAAGTATTATTATTATTTATGCTTTCAGGATGAGCTGGTTGGGCGAACATCAGCGAGCAGCTCCAGCGTGGCGACGTCTCTGATGGATGATACATCCCCAGAGTCCATGCTGGGGAAGAAAAGTGAGTCAGCAAAATATTCCACGTCGGTCATCACGTTTGTGTTGCCTTGTCAACAAAACCACAACCTGATGGGGACTGATTAGTTTTAAAATGTTACTGTCGTATTCTGCCGTAAGGATGACAGGAGGCACGTGGAAATTTAAACTATTTATTTAGCAAAAACAAAACTGAAGCTGACGGGACAGCGTACTCATGAATAACAGGATACAGGACGGTAGGCAGAAACACACCATAAGGACAATCCCAAGACAAAGACAAGACACAGAGAAGCTGAATGTATACACACACTGATTGGAACAAATAACAGATGCCTGTGATGATTAACATAAGACACAGGTGAGACACGGGCTGAGAACAATTAGGGAAACACTGAGAGCTGGAAACATGAGGAAACAGACAGAGACAGGTCCAAAACCCCACAGTTACAACCTCACCAGCCATAATTTCCTGAGTCTGTTCCTTGATTGTTTTAATTAAATCAATGAACCAATACAGCCCAGTATGTAGGGCTGTAGATACATACCAGATACCAGGTACTTACCTAGTATGTAGCAGGTACATGCATAACCTGTAATTACCAAGTAAGTACATGTAAGTATCAGTAACATACCCTGAAAGGGCCAAAGACATGCTCGGTATATACCAGGGAAGAACCAGGTACACACCCGGTACCAGGCACATACAGTATAGGTAAGTACAAATACATACCATGAACATAGCCTGTAAGTACCAGGTATCAGAGTGGTAATCTGTAAGTGCCAGGTATGTACCCAGTAGTAGTGTTGTGTTCAAGACCACCTAACCTGAGACCAAGTCAAGCTCAAGACCAGAATGTACAGAGACCGAGACAAGACCAAGACTTTTAGGGTCCGAGCCCAAGTTGAGACCAAGACCTTAAATAAAATAAATATCTTTTTATTATATATTTTTTTAAATAAAACTTATATACTGCAAGTGTAAGATTGCTTTTGAATGAATGTATCAGCTTTTATAAATGTTCAAAACTACATAACAAATAAATCAGACATTCAGTGACCTAACTTCATGTGATTCAACAATAAAATTACACAACTGTTAAACTGGAAGCAGTTTCATCACATGCCACGCCTTAAAAAAACTGCAGTGGCTAACACTCTTCATAAGTTCAAACTCAAGAACAAGGAGAACCATATATGCACAGTGGTTTCAGTAAAGTAGTATATATACATCTTAAAAAGTTACATAAATTGAAATTAGTTACAAGTACATTATTTGTGATTTAAACAGATGAATTTTAAAAGTGATGATTTGGCAGATATCTTCTCCCGCATCCAGACAATAACTTCTCAGTTTCTTGGAGTGACAAGGGTTGCCTGATAGTCTAGGGTTTTCCAGCCCCAAAATCTGTTAAAAACCACCACATTAAACAAAAATCCACCAATCAATATATTGTTACAGTATATTTACTGTTTGAACATGAACGCACATCAGTACAAGCCAAGGTAATTTCACAATATGTGGCAAAACACAACAATCCAACACAAATCTCCCAAGAGTTACCAGCAAAATCAGAATGAAAACCGCCCAACTGGCAGTAACCCGCCTAATCTGGCATCACGGAAAGTGACGCGTGTGAGTGAAAGGGGGTGGGTGTAACAACAGTAAAAAAAAAAAGTATTTAGCAATGAGTCACGTTATCGCTTGGATTTGAACCAGTACGTTTTGCAACCAATAAAAACAGGGATGTTAACAAATAAACTGGACAATATTCTGGAAATTTAATGATATTTCCAGAGTTGTGGTCTTGACTGGTCTTGAAATAAAGAACTCTTACATCCTATGTTCTACGGGTTCCTATGTCCATATGCTCTTTGTGGACTTAACAGCTGCCTTCAACATCATGATCTCCCAAACCCTGATGGTATCAGGCTTGTATCAACGTCGACCCCCAAGTAAGCAGACTGATTCAGTAAAGAGAGAGTCAGGAGTACAAAAGGTAAGTGAACTTTATTCACAGGTGATTTGGTGAAGTCACAGCTGTAAGGGAGAAGAGGATAAGTTGAGTATGGGTTCTGTTTGTATCTTTGAATATTGAATCCTTGAGAAAGAGAATAACCCTTACTGTTTGTGTTTTAGGTGAAGGCCAAGAGGGAGAGGTCCTCGGTTTTACAGAGGATCCGGTTTGGAGGTAATTGGTGGTGGAGAGAGGAACAGGTTGACCCAGTTATGATTTGTTTGAAGATGGTTGTTGAAGGGAAGCCGTTGATCCACAGGTGGAGTCCAGTGAAGAGATGAGATCCTAGGGAGAACTTGAAGAGGCAGGCCATGGAAGTTCCATTTGGTAGATGATGTCCCAGTACTGTATAGATGTCTGGCAGGAGCTTAAATACACTGTCAGGCAGTCCTACTCAGAGCAGCAGCTGGTGGAGTGAGTTGACGTTAATTAGCTGTGGAAGGAAGAGCATTCAATACTTGCTCTTCTCAAGGGTGGACGTCTCCTCTCGGTCTCCACTTTGCTTTTGCTTTGTCTTGTCTGTGAAACTGTCTGAGAGCCTCTCTTCTACAAAATCTTCCGAATCGTAACTATGGACTTCAATTTGGTCATTTGGTCCCTCAACACAACTGATAACATTTCTTCAAAGAGAAGACAGGCTGCAGGCGAGCCGATTTTTGACCTTCTTCTGAGCTAATCAGAAATGAGCTCATTGTTAGTCTAAATGATGAACTGTCTTGCTCAGAGTTTTACTCTTAGGCTCTGAAAAATAAAACTCCTTCCTGCGGCACGAGCTCTACACAAATACAAATTGAAGAAACAGGTTGACTCCACGTGATGGAACACTGCCCTTTTTAGTTCACAAGTTCTTTTTTTGTTACACATGGAAAGTCATGGCTTTTGAGGCACAATGCGTTTGCAAATTTCCTACAAACTTTATGTTTAGACTAAATGCAGTATTACACAAATGTTCTTATTGATTTCTGTAAATACTGTTTTAAGCTAAGCAGAACAAAAGAATGTTTAAGAAATATAAATTATTTTTAGAAATATTTTACCCTGGTAATTTTATTTGTACTCAAAATAAATTGTTAAATTGTGTAATAATTATCGTTCTAAACATATTTTTATCATTCAAAAACATGCATCCAATTAAACCCAGGTTCATTTCAGAGCAAGAAAAGCAGAGGGAGAGGGAGGAGTGAATCATCACACTGGTAGGGGTGAAGGTAATGGGGTTGGCTTGCCCTACCATGACGTGTCCCTTATTTATTTTTTGATAGTTTGGATAAAAAATTTTCTGAGCTGGCAACCCAGTACACAGGGTCCCAGTTACATCCAGGAAAAGTATAAAATGCAAAAGAAAAACAGTAATAAGATCTAAGAAATGAACTAAGAAAAACGATAACTAAAAGTACACTAAGAACTGGTAGTACAAAAACAATACGCCGAACAACAGGACGAACATGAGTCTAAGTGAGCAGATGAGTATGAATGAACACATCAGCGTGAAATAAATCAGCAGCATGATGTGATTTATTCACAGTGATTATCTAAATTAATAGGATTTTTTGTAGCTTTGTAAAGTTTTAAAGTTTTGTGATTTTTATTAATAAAAATTACACAACTACTACAGGCATAAACAATCTGCTCACAGACTCGGGTTCGTGCTGCTGTTCGGCATATTGTTTTTGTACTACTAGTGCTTAGTGTATATTTAGTTATCAGCAAAGTCCATGCTAAGTTTCATTTTTAGTTATCGTTTTTCTCAGTTCATGTCTTGGATCTTATTACAGTTTTTCTTTCACATTTTATTGCTGGATGTAACTGGGGCCCTGTGTACATAATTTAACACCAAGATTTTTAACATTAGAACTGGAGGCCAGATCAATGCCATCTACGTAGTGTGACATCACACTAAACGACTGTATTTGTGGAAAAAATGGTTTACTGTGGCCCTAAATAAAGGGAAAAGAAATAA
>JARVGS010001283.1:33146686-33157537 GCA_031762315.1 Hypsolebias antenori
CTCCTCAGTGTCACTCCCACAATCCTCTGCTTCAGCTTCCTGCATGGTAGATGCTGCAGATGTACCTCCTTGTCCTTGGTGCTTTTTTCTCTTTCATTATTTTGTAAAAAAACATTTTGTGAAATGTAGTTGTGACTTCCTTCATGAGTTTGTATTTGTATCTTGTTGCGTTGTTCTGTTTTGTGTTGTTAACAAAGTTCTAGGAAAAATAAACTGATGGGCAGTACTGTACAGTATATATCTGCAGGTAAGGGGCGTTTACCTTCGGGACAAATTGAGATTGTCGACTGGTAAGTTACTGACATGCCTACTGGATTGATTGAGAGGTGTGTTGCGAATCCGACTTGTGCAAAAAAACAAACAAACAAACAAAAAAATGCTGCTGCCACCCGCCAGCCCTGAGTGGAGGCGGGTTGGCCCAGGAGCAGTGGTAGGGTGTTCTGTGTTCATATGTTGTTGACAACAAACAAAAAACAGGGAGCACCAGCCCTGCAGCCCACACATCAGACCAGCCCACCAAGAAATATCTCAATCCCACGGTCAAGTATGCAAAGTGTGATGCTATGCATTCTAGATTTTTGTTGCGCATGTGTACCAGTTATGTGCACCCCTGTACTGTATATATATATATATTTAGGTTTAGTTAGAAAAAGTACAGATTAGTTAACTTTTCAGGTCTCTCTTGTAAATGAGTGCTCATGGCTCAGTGGGATTAACCTGTTTAAATAAAGGTTGAAGGAATGAAAAAAACTTCTTTGATAGAACGCGTCCTTTATTCCTCGTGACTGTTTACAGCTTGGTGCTGGTTTTCACGCCTCAACGGTGCTGGTTGTGTTTAGTGGGGATAGTTATCACAGTGGGACAACATGCATACGCTGCACTGTGTGCAGTGGAACAAGAAAAACTAGGACAAAATCAGAGAAAACACCACAAAGGTCGAAAGTTCAAATGGGTACAAGTCAGGGGCTTGTAGAGAAAATGGTAGGGAACAACTGATGATTATGATTTACTGATGAAACGTTTGATAGAGTACTTTACAAATTTAATCAGAAGCTGCATTTCTGACAATCTTCAGTCCTAAAAGTGTTGTACCTCAAACTCTGGATTGAAGGTGAACAGAAAAGTCTCTCCTGTGCCATAAAAACCTTCACTGATTTTAAAGGGTTCGGATGCCAGCGCACCAAACACCTGAAGAAACAAACAAACAGGGGGGAGAGGGGGATTTTACACACTGGTCAGCACCATAAACTCACAAGTAAACAGCAATTTACCTGTCCATCGCTGTCCTTAATGACCAGAAGGACCGGGGTGTCCTGGCCCTGCATGGCTCTGTACAGCGTCTTAATGCTCATGCCATGCTTTGACGTGCCAAAGGCCAGTGCCCAGGGGTACCCGATTGTCCGTGGTGGGAGATGCCTTGCAAGCTGCCGAAGGGGGAACAATAAAGATTAGGAGCAGGATGACTCAAGAAAAAAGAAGCTGAAACACTAAAAGGTCACAGCCACCAACGCTCAATTACATCTGCGGTGACATTTTAACACCATCTTGTGTTTAAAGACCAGTGACGGGGCTTGAAACATCGAGATCAGCCTCTTGAGGAAGAGAGGTCCAGCACTTCTGCAGAGAGCCTGCTTGCCCTGCTGCAGGAAGGATTAACAGAGGCCATGGCTCAGAGAAGATAAGACCAGCAAGGAGCAGCTGCAGAGCACATATTTAACTTTAACTGTCTGACGCAAAACATGCTGAAATACATGAAAATAGTGCAACATAGTTTTACAGCAGACTGCATTTGTTTTGTTCACTCTCCAGTGACTCATCAGTTGCTTTGTTGTGTTCTTGTTGGCTCAGCACACGCTTGAGCTGAAGCAGGAAAAAAAAAATAAAATTACAAGTAGGTGAGGGACAACCTGGCTCTCTGAACTACTGCAAGCCTGGGCTCTACTGTAAGCGTGGTCCTCAGAGGGATGAAAGAAAGCTGCATGCTGGCAGTTTGACCCATTAACACTCGTATCTCTGTGACAGAGAACGTTCACCTGCAGCGTTTGAAGGAAACACTTCAGGTTTCATGTCATCTTTCCTTTGGACACTAAGTGGGTCTTTCCAATTCCCACTCTTTGCTCTGCAAGGGGGGGACAACAACGTTGACATGTCTTTGGGCAGCTGGCTGAGTGGTTAGAGCAGTCGTCCTCCAATGGGAGAGTTGGGGGTTTGATTCCACCAGCAGTCACATACTGAAGTGTCCGTGGGCAAGACACTGAACCCCTCATTGCCTCCGATGTGTCCCATCAGTGTATGAATGTGATTAAACTCTGATTATTCTCTATAGATTTGGATTATCTGTGTAGAGATGTAGTAAAGTGCTGTGTGGAGGTAAAGGAGGTACAGATTGTGTTGTAAAGAGCTTTGACTGTCTGGATTAGATAGAAAGGTGCTGCATAAGTACAATCCATTTACCATGTTTTTAACTTAAAGTACTGATATTATTTAGTTGGTTTATCACAGCAGAGATTTCTCTGCATCCTTGAGGAGGCATCAGGTGAAATGCATGCTGAGAACACATTTGGTGGAACTGTTCTTGCTGAAAGTACCATATTTTTTGGACTATAAGGCACACTTAAAATCCTTGAATGTTCAGTAAGCCTTATAGTCCAGTGCACCATATGTATTAATTCTGGTTGTGCTTACTGACCTTGAACCGATTTTATGTGGTACAAGGCACTCAAAAATCTGTCAAAATGAACTTATTTTGCTTAATACGCCTTATAGTCTGAAAAATATGGTAGTTATTGAGCCACTGGTCTAACAACAGTTAATGTTTAGATTGATAGATGATAGAGCAGAGAATACAACTACTGTACTCCCTGAGCACATGGAAGAAAAACAATTCTGAAAGTAAACTCCATGACTGATTTACATGCATGATGTTTGACAGTAAAATGACCAGCGTCTCCTCTCAGTTTGCATGTTGGTTTTCAAGCCTACTGGAAAAAAACAAAGGTTAAGTTTGATATATTTGATTACATTTTCAGAAAAAGTTTCCAAACTAGTCTCAACTAAAAAATTACACAAATGTAAATGAATAAAACGATTGTGGGAATCATTTTTTGCAGTGGATTTTCCCACATTTTGTGTGTTTACAGTAACAGAAGAAATTACATCAGGGCGTCTGCACAAATGTCATTTTGTTTAAACATTTTTAATGTCATTGACAGTGAATGCATAAACTTCACAAGTTGTTTTAGATGCCATTTTAATGCCCTTTTTGATGCTACTGACAATGAAAGCATGAACTATTACACAACTATGATATTTGTTTTGTTCTAAAGATCAAATCTTAGTTTGCAAGCTTTTCTTTTCAACTCAAACCTATTTAAACGAGCATCACAGAACCAAAACAGGCATGGAGCACCTCCATTTATGTGTGACTATAAATATATTACTGTCATTCTATATACTCTTGTCGATAACATTATGCATAATATGTATATTTAATTAAGTTCAACAATATGGAGAAGTGAAAATGAAAGAGTGCAGAGCATTTAATCAGAGACCATGACTACGTGGCTTGAATTACATAATGTCCATCAAATGGAAGTGAGCAGATAAAATATGATCAAATTGTAAATTCTGGATAGGAGCAGTGTGTCACGCCCCACATGTCCCCTACCACGCCCTACATCAGCACTGAATGTGACTGTTGTATATGTTTAGTGCAGACAACAGCTTGTGCAAAAATCCACAGTTTTAATTCCATAACATGAAGGAAGTGCATTACTTCTGTAACTCTTCATGACAGTGGCGTGTTTGCTCCCCTACTTTAGAGTAAGAGGTAAATCAATACATTTGCAAGAGTATAATGCAATAAGTTTTTCCTGACATGGCCCTCGTGGGGCTCCATAGTAATCGGTTCCTTTTGTTGTGTTTAAGTAATGTTTTAATCTCAATACAACGTTACTGCGTGCCATCGATATTCTCAGTAATAAATCTGTTGGTGTTTAATGCTCTGGCTGGGTGGTGGCACAGACCATACATCATCACCTCAACTGTTTTTCTAAATTCTTGTGTAAAATTGAGTTACAGATATCTCTGATAAACTATGAATACTTAAAACTCTCACGGTGAGAACAGTGAGATTATGGTAAAAAGTTTAAAGGTAAATGGAGACGTGTCTTTACTAGAATCCAGGTCGCTCTTGTAAATGAGTCCTCGAGGCTCAATGAGATTAACCTGCCTAAATAAAGGATGAATAATCTTGGACATACAAATATGTTTTAATAAAGTTTATTTCAAGAACTAAAGCTGCGGAAACAGCGAATCAAATCGAGACAGACACGTAAACAGGCTGTGCACTTTCTTGCAGTGGCTAAACAATTTTTGGAACAAGACCAGCTCATCTTTCTACAGCCCCCCCCCACCCCCCCCCCCCCCAAAAAAAAAATCCTTCACCATTCTGACTGTCGACAGGCTGCAGCTGCGCTTTAAATTCCTTGTTTTCTAGCCATTTTAGTTGGCGTTTGCATTTACCCATTTTATTTCTGCCCGTAAAGTTTTCCTGTTTTTCTTCCATTAATTAATTCAATTAATTAATTTCCCTTTGGGCTTAATAAAGTATTTTTGAATTTGAATTGAATTCCAATGTGCAACCTTCTGACAACTGAGCACCGACCGGACAGAAACAATTAATAATGGTTCTGCATGTTCCTCTAACCAGATGAGCAAGTTCGGCTGAGTGGTTTCCAAAATCGCTCCTCTTTTTTCTTTAAAACAAATTAAACTTGAATGCTTTTTAATGCCATTTAAGGCCTTAAATTGAGCTAAATTCATTTAATGACTTAATGCTTTTTAATGCCCCAAAGAAACCCTGCAAATATAACCTACAATAAACAAACTACCCTGTTCATTTTTGTTGAATTAAGAGAATATTCAACAATGGATGGAATTTAACAGTGTTTCAACAAAACTGAGTTTTACAGCAAAGAGGAACAAGCAGTACCTGGCAAAATATTTTCTAATAAAAATTATAGATTAAGAGTCTGGTCTTTTAGGGTCACTAGATGAACATTTAGTGTGTCTTGACAGTTGTTATAACCTAGGGGTTGAACAACTACATCGTTTTAAAACTCGACATTAATATAATAAAAGTCGAGTAGAACTCGAGTAGTTGGTGACGTCACCGGAACTCAGGATGCAAAATAAATAAATAGAACTGCAAACAAAAACGTAATTTATTATTTACAAAAAAAGACCAGCAAAACATTTTATGCTCCTACCATTCATCATACTGCAGATAACTCACAGGAAAACAAAAACTATTAGTTATTATTATTATTAAGCTGCAAAAGTGAAAGAAACGTGCAGCACGTCAAAAACAAAACTAAAAACAGTGGGGCGGTTCAACACCCAGCACCACCACCCGCGATGCTGCGCATTAGGTTTAGTTTTAGAGACTTATATGTTTATAGGTTTTTTTTTTTATAGGTGTAGAGATTAATATTTTTTGCTTTTTGTTTGTGAAACAAGGTCAGTGGAAGCTGGTTCTGGTTCAGTCGATTGGACCCAGTGTCACACTATATTCTGTGACCTGCAACAGTGCATGCAACATCGCTCCCTACGGTCACAATATACGGTGGTCACAGAATATGGTGTAACACTGGTTTGCAACCTGCTCCAAACAGGAAGTTGATTCATTTTCTGTTTCCTTGTGGCAGCTGAACCAGAAGATTCATCTTTAGTGAAATATTTCCATACTGGGTCTGATCCACGCCATCTGTCTGCTTGAAGGAATCCATTTTGTAGCCCGCGCCCGGTGAGGATAATGTGCCATGTGACGCAATGACGTAACTGCGACGTAATGACGTCACTACGGATACTCGACGTGAAATTTATAACTCGAGAGATGTCCTAGGAATCGATGTGTCGTTTAATCGAGTAGTCTGTTAAAGCCCTAATATTAACTACTATCTTGTTTGCTAGGGATGCATTCTAGAAAGCAGGTTTGTGCAGCAGCTTTTACCTTTTCTATCTGTTCGACCTCCAGAAGTTCACTGGGTTCTCTGAGATTGGGTTTGAACGTCTCAGGCTCCAGTTCCGCTTTGATGGATAGGCCATGCTTGGAGTTCACCTCTTCTTTGGTGGTAATCTTCAAGAGTAAAATAATGTGTTAGTGATGCAGATGTATTGACCAGCAGAAGCTTAACATCCTGATGCTGAATGGGTTCAGTTGTAGCTACTATCACCACTGATTGTTTTTTCATTACAATTAGTCACCAATATATCATCTTAGAGCTATAACAACAAAAATATAACTTAAAGCTGAGGTAGATAATAAAACTCTACAATAAAGGGTTCAGATGCACTGGACTGTTCATGAGAAACTAGTCTTAAATCCTAGCCCTACTTCAGCAACAGAAGCCAAAGTAAAAACAAAACAGTTTTATGGTTTTAGGGACTTAAAATCTAGTTGTCCTGCCCAAATTTAGAGATGTAGCGTTTGCTAGTAACAAAATGACAATCCAGAATCTAATGAGAACAGCTGAATATATTTCTGCCACTCTCCAACACCAGATGATCAGGACTGGATTGGCAGAACTCGGAGAGCAGCCAGAGTTGCTGCCTGTGAGATGAGAACGCAAAGTGAATAGGAAATGAACCCAATGAATAATTTGCACTTCACCATTTGACATTTTCTCTGACCGACCGACTGCTGTGGGTGATTTATCCTTCTCGATAACAGAGGCTGATTGTGGGGCACTTTGCCACTGGTGGCTGGGAGGCTCTCATGTTTCAGTCCTCATTCAAATAGCGCCTACCTGCATTGTCCTTGGACAACATCATTCATCTTGTAAGGGGAGTCTTACTCCACCCTCTCACCACCCCACCATATTCTCAGTCCGCATGCATGCCACATTTCTCACATTAATGAGGGACACCTCTTACTGAAAAAAAAAAAAAAACCCACCAACACCTTTATGCGCCCTAAACACCACCTACACTGTTGCATATGTCATCACTAACAGCTAGCACATGCTACCTACAAGTCAAGACTGATTTAGAGGAATGAAACGCTGTTTATGTAAAACAAGTCTAAGAACGTAAGTCTGACACATGAAGATAAGACTGTCATCACGTGGACATCTTGCTCCAAGCAAGACAACCTATCTGTGGTAAAATGATAAAACATTTTCTGAGTCAAATGTCATTCCTAGTTGAGCTGGTCTTGCAACTTTAAATTAATTTGATGACCTCAAACTACTCAACCTTAGATGTTCATTTAAAGAAGGTAATTATTATGTTAGTTTGCAGCATCAGCAGCAACAGAAGCCTGAAGTAGGCATCCTAAAGAAGTGTCCGTGCAGACAGTAGGAGTGCTGAGCAGAGAGTGGGAAACTGAGCTGGTCGGGGCACCTGGAGTCGTTTGCAGAGCGAGCGCAGATCTTCACTGTTTAGCGCATCAATCCGACGGTGGTACTCCGTCAGAGACACTACCTGGCAGTACAAACACAGGAACAAGTGGAACATAAAACTTGACCGCTTTTATTCGTGGCCATGGGGAAGAAAGGATGAGTTTTGAAAGAGTAAACCAAGTAGTGCAATTCCAGCACTGTTTTTTTTATGACAAGGAAAATGTTACGAGTTTGAAAAACAAACTGTAATGCCGGCAGAAGGCCAGTGTTTACAGCTGAGATCAGATGAAAGAATAAGGAACGTGGTATTTAATATCACATAGTCATTTTGCATGTTTGTGTAAAGTATTGAACATCACTCATAAAATCCCATGCACTAAAATCAACGCTGATAAGAAAACGCTGCAGCAAACAGAGAACTGATGAGAGCATAAGAAGAGTCCTCATTAACACACAACAGCTGAGGTCTATTTAATTAAACAAAACTTGCCGAAGCTGTCTGACAGCATCATCATTTCACTTCGCTACAGTCCAGACAGACCCACAGAGCATGGCTTTGTTCCAGCAAACAACTCCCTGCGCTGCTTCATACTCCATGACCACGTCTTGTCTGGGTTTTCAACCAATATACGACAGATACTAAAAGCAATATGAACGAGATAAACACAACAGTCATTCAGAGACGCATATGCAGCCATTTCATAACCATTATTCATAAAAATTACATTTTAACAGTGAGCTCACATTCTGCTCATTCTTTTGATGAAGCCATAACTTTTCTGGTTAAGCCACAAGGTTCAATAACAAATTAAAAAAATATACTTGTGCTGCTCTCCGACTTCGCCCAAGTAGCTTGACAACTACACTGTACTTAGAAAACAGCCTAGCTTTTAAAGATAGCTAAAAACTAATAATGGTTCTCAATGAACTGGGGTAATTAATAAAAAATTGTAAACATTTAGGTTTAATAATGTTAAGTCACGTCCTCTGGTGCAACACATACTTTACCATAAAATCTTGTGCTAAAACTCAAATTAGCTAAGTGTAAGCCTCTCAACCAGTCGAGGACTGTGTGCAACAACTAATAAATGTGTGGCAATGCAGATATGTTAATAAAGTTGTACTATATTACTACAAAGTGGTGACAACTTTTAATTTACGTACACCAAGACGACCAGAAAAGGAGCACTGTCATCAGTGAAAATAATAGTGGACAGATAATACCTGCATATTTATCCATAAACCCACAAAACTAAAACAAAGCGGTAAAATACTGTAATTAGCCGGCTAACAAGCTTTGGTAGCAAGTTAGCATAGCATGCTAACAGCAACAACAACTGTACATTAAGAAACATATGTCGTCATATTCAGACATACACAGGTGTACTTAGGGGTCTGCCGATTCTCCTGGTCCTTCCCTCTCTTAGAAAACATTTCCTGTTCACTGGACGAGCTTAAAGGTAAAAGTCACATTACGGACCCTTTAAGTTTTCCGCGCGTCACTAACGAACCGGGAGTTTTGGCAACTGGCATAAATCCTGAGAGACTGCGCGACCAAAATAGAAGTCTTTTTTTATGAAAGGGTCTCTGCGCTGCATGATGTCGCCATCGTCCAATGGGAGCACGAGGAGGGACGGATACTGGAATCTCATTGGATAAAAATAAACCAATGATCCCGCCTCACAGCCGAAAGAATTTAAAGAGGCAGTAACATCATGTCCCCAGAAACTTTATTTCCTGTCAGTTATGATGTTCTCTCATGTGACATAAAAACGCTTCCCCTATTAGACATGAACAAGATTATTAAAAAAAAAAAAAAAAGTAAAAAAGATAATAAAACTAGTCCACCGATTGAAAAATGTCATAACCAAGGTTCCCATTTAATTAATCAGATGTCATGGATCATGTTGCCTCTGTTGTGTAGAGGTCCACAGACAAACAAATCAGTCCACTGTGTTTCCTACATCATTCATCCACATTAAAATTTAAAGCACATTCTCCATCATATCGATTTCTTTCCACAACCAATGCGCCTTTTTCATTAATCACAGGGTTCAAAATGGTTTTGTTTGACTACTGTACAGCTCCTCCACTTTGCATAAACTGGTACAAGGTATAGTAACTAGATGAGCAGACAACCTTCATCTGTGCCCCCTTTTCTTACTTAAACAATTAGTAAATCCATAAAAAATAAATAAATAAATAACCGGAAGTCCGCACATCGATGTCACTTTTTTGGAAGCATTTTATAATCAAAGAAGCAAGAACACAGTGAGTCATTTGCCATTCAGAAACTGAATTTGACAAATGCTGACCAACACTAGTAACACTCACACAACAAATAATGAAAAACTGCCATATGATGGCTGAGAAGAATTAAACAATTACACAAACATGCAAAACACTTTGGTTGGAAGTTCAGAAAAGTACATTTCCAAGCAAAGCAAGTGGGACATACCTTACACAAAATTTGCAGTGGGACAGAAAATTGACACAAAGGTTTACTATTAAACCAAGAAATGTGCAGTGGTGCAACAAAAGTGCAAAATACAGACACTTAATACAAAAATGTGGCTTGCCAAATACATAATTAAGATGGTGTATAAATAAAATCTACACAACACATACACAATATACACTGTAAAAAATCAACTCAGTATAATTTACTGTAACAATAAATCAAATTATAGAACAAAACATGTTTTCACAGGTTATGGATTAAATGACAGTCATAGACTGACCATAATCCATGTCTGTGAGGTTTGATACGACACAGAAAAGACATTTTAGGACAAGTGAGGAAACTTATTCTCCTAGACCTTACCTCCCATTCTTTGACGTTGCGCTCAGTGATGGGTTCGTCGTCAGATGTTTCTGATACTACGTGTTTTTTGACAACCATGAACCCTGGTTCTTCATTCATTCCTCTGACCCCTTCGCCGTACATGTCTGGACTCCACTGCTTAAAAAATACATACAGATGGTGTGATCTGGAAAAAAAGAAACAGAACAAACATTCATAAAAAAAAAAAAAAAAAAACCTGCATTAATTCTGTAGGAGACGCATCAAGTCTCACGAGTTACTAAGTTTTAAAAACATCAAGGTACGTAAAAGACTAATGCTGTTAATATTACACACTGTGACAGGATTATTTCAATTTATATAGTACTTGTTTATGATTATATGAAAGAACAACTTGGTAGTTAAGTGTATTACTACTATCACTGCATTGGTATCTAGTACAGGCAGTCCTCGAGTTACGTTCGGGTTCCGTTCCTACGGGCCGAACTTAACTCGATTTAAACATAACTCGGAATTGATCGTACGTGGCGATAGTTAGTCCGGATTTTGACCGTAAGTCGCGAAAATGCATGTAAATGTATGCTAACGCTGCGCCGCACACCCATTTATTGACACAGAACTTTATTTACAAACAGTTAGCTAACA
>JARVGS010001283.1:33218633-33230737 GCA_031762315.1 Hypsolebias antenori
TTTAAATCCATTTGGAGTAGACAGAGGGGACCAGAACAGAAAACTGAGGAGGACAGAGGAGAGACAAAAACCAAGGCAAACCAGTTCTGTGATGGAGTGCATGTGGCTGTGATGGGTCACTGGTTAAATCAGTGATCTTGTAATCATAAGTCTGATTTCTTCATTCTATATTACAGAACACTTAATGCAATTTGTAAAATTGTTTTTGTTACCGATTCAGGAAATGAATGTCTGCTTAGATTAAGACTATTTTTATTCATCAAAACAAACAAACAAACAAAAAGTTTTACCAGGATATGGTCCCGTTCCTGCAGCTGTAGACCAGTCGGTGTTCAGACTAGCGTTTCCATTGGTCAAATGGAGAGGTCCAGTTGGGCGAGTTTTGCCTTTCATCACAGCAATCTGTGCAACTGTTCAAACGTGTGAAACCATGTTAATGCCCTAAAAGGTTCATCATCAAGAAAGGAAAGAAAGCTGAAAGCTGTTACCGGTTTCTTTGGTGTCCATCTTGGTGTTGTTGATTTTGAGCTGAGGACCAATCAGTAAAATCGAGTTCTCCACGGCACCAAGCAGCCCGCTCACACCTTTACTGTTCTCCACGAGTCCAGGAGACAGAACCGAGTCAGTCGCCGTCAAAAGTTTCTATCCAAGGTGCACAACACAGGAGGCGGATTTAGAAATCTAGAAGCATTGTTTTGTATCAGGTTAAGATGTCTAAGTTTTTTTTTATTATTATTTTTTTCTTTTTTTGCAAGTTTTTTATTTTATTTTATGACATTATTCAAAAAAGTGGGTTAGACCATTATTTTTCTTTTACATTTGTTGTACAGCGAAGACAAAATCAAACCATTGGGACAGCTCATTTCGATGCTTTAAAGTATCGGGCGATACAACTTTTACTTTCTCTTATGAGAAAGCTTTTGTCATTCCAGACAAAAATAGTTATTACATTTTTATTTTGAGGGTTTATTGCTCTCAAATCAATAAAACAATTTACATATGCTTTTGACGATGTAGGGCCTACATGGCAGCCATCAAGAAAAACCCTCTGTTTCGAACTTCTGGTTAACTTTGTACATTCTTTGCACGAAGTTTCCAAATGTAACTGCTTGTGTTTTTGTATCTTTTTCTCACCTCTAGCAGCGCCTCGCCATCAGCCTTCCCTTCACCGGGAACATTTGAGTCGGACAGAGCCAAACAGCTGTTTCTCATCATGGTCAATATGTCTGCCAGGCCTCCGAGTGACTGGGAAACACAGACAGAGAGAATAAAGAGACTATTCTGCTTCCCATTAACTGAATTTTAGGAACACAGTGCCTTAATGGGCCGCAGGCTGCTCTGGTGAACAGACAAAATTAGCGACAGTGTTCTTAGAGGACCCACAAAGGTTCGGCTACTATCTTTCATAACCGTTTATCCTCTCAGTTGTCAACTTTTTTGCTGCAGTGACTCAATTGTGCATCCAAACTTACCGGTGAAGGTTTGCTGGCTGTAAACCTGTCACAGTTGAGCTCTAGATAAAAAAAAAAAATAGAAAAAATAAGGCAGACATTTACATTATCTTCAAACCAGCTGACGTCACTTGATTGCAACATTTGTTTTGAAGAGATAAGGGTGACAAGCAGTGAACAGAACCTTCACATTATCATGTGAGACACCCCCATCTGGAAGTGGATCAAACAGCAGAAGATATTTACAACGAGGCAAATTGTTTTTTAAAAAAAGTAACTCAAAAGTAACTAACTAAAAGCCACATTGTGCACAGTTTGTAAGTGTTGCTGTGTTCATGCAATTACTCGAGCACGGTGTCCGTTCATTGCCATAGTTGGTGTATCCTCTTTGACATTTACACCAGTAGCTCCCATTAACGTTCTCACACATCCCTTGGTCTCCACAGATGTTTTCTTGTTTCTTTTCAGCTTCCTCGCATTCATTTATGTCTGCAAAAGAAAACGGAAGCTTAACTCGAGGCTGAAAGGTGAGATTAGCGGCAGGTAAAAAACGAACTGCTCGAGCTGACAATGGAACAAACATGTCCGCACTTTCACCAGCAGCTCACTAATGCGGGTCTCTTGTGCGAACCAGTCACCTCTATTAATCACTGTGACCTCCCACATTTAATTCTGCCAACAGAAACAGCATTAAAACATCACGCACTTCATTAGGAAATGCAGAAGTTTTAGATTTAAGATCATTTTATGGTGGGAAATTAGAGTTGTACCCTTTTTGTTCGTATGTTTTGCACAATTGTGTGCAACATTGCATGATGTAACCAGGTCAAATTTTATCCCAGTATGTTGAAACCTGGCTTAGCTGTGTTTGCAGTGTTCATTAACCATGGTGTCCATCTTCAATTACATTAACTTCAAAGTCCTTTTTGTTTTAGATGTTCATCCAACGAATACTTTCCGAAAGCTTTATCCAAATCTATTCTGCGATTCTTGTGATATTTTGCTAAAACAGAAACAGGGTTTACTTGGGGGTATGTGTTGTGAATGACTTTGAGCTGTCAATATATCAAATCATCACACCGTATCTGTAAAATTGTTGTAATTATTGTCATTTTTTGTGTTTTCGCAAGTCAAGCGGCAAGCGCAGCCATTTTGAATTAGACTGTTTCCAAATGTCAATCACTTGTAAATGTTCATTCAATACATAATTCCTGAAAGTTTTCTTGAAAATCTGTCAAGACATTCAAGAGATATTTTGCCAACAGACAGACAGAGTCTACTCAAAATGGTTAATAGCAAAAATAAAAAAATCTATATTGCATAATTTATAAAATGCACTCTGGATCAGTCTCAGAGGCTAAAAAAATGCTAATAATCTGTGAAATTGTACTCAAAAAGTATTTTATGGTCTTAATAGTTATATGAAACTGGATATTGACTGCTGCCTAATTAAAAAAAACATTTTAATCAGTTTGTTATTGATCAGTGGATGAGGGAAGCTCTTTATCGATGAGCCTCCTGAACAGTCTAGTTGTTGTTTGTGTTATGGAGCTCCTTGTACCTGCCACGGTTAACTCGTTGTAAAATGCTTACCTGAATCAAATCAGGAGTATTTTTGCTTTTCATCTGCATTTCACATGCAGGCTCATTTATAAACACGTGCTTCAGTGAAGGTGTGTCGAAAACCAGCCGGTAAAAGGCTGGGGAGTCGTCAGAAGCACGTTCATGTCTGGACATTGATTTAGCTCAGGTCTTTCTGCTGAGACCTGCAGACGTCCTGTTAATCAGACGCCTGTGTTTGTTTGCATGTGGAGCAGATAAGTGAGACCTGATCAGTCCGGATGGACTTTACTTCCCGTCGTGTGGACACTCGTTTTTAAAGCTTGTGATCGATCCTGCCAGGATGTTGGTTTCAGGTCCAAACAGGGCCAAAGACAAAACAACTCAGCCGTTAATGAAAAGTTACTTTTAGTAGTCCATTACCAAAACGGATAAAAAACTTCAAACATGGCCATTAGTAATAGCAATCTATTTGAATTCATTTCACAATAGTTCAATATACAGGTAGTCCTCGGGTTACAACGGTCTCGTCTTATGACGGTCTCGTCTTACGACGTTTCGAGTTTACGACGGCATCTCCCTTATTCACATTACGCGGTTACGTTCGATTTTACGTCGGTTTTACATTGGTTTTTACGTCAGTTTTATGACAGTTTTACAACGTTAAATGTCGTAACGCAGCGGTGCAGGTATGTCGCATTTATTTACATACGTTCCGACTTACGTCAAATTCGGTTTACGACGCCGCGTGAGAACGGATCTCCGTCGTAAGTCGAGGACTACCTGTATATACTGTTTTATAATTTTTTTATGATATCAAGGCAACTCCACAATCCTGTTCCCTGAATTACAAATCAGCTCCTTCAGACTAGTTCTAAATGGAGGTTTTACAAACATTTCCATTCCCTTAATGTTATAATGACTGTTTTTAAACAAATTTTAATTAAATATTTGGGGGTAATTTTTTTTACGAGCTTTATACATGACTTGTAAAATACTATACTCAACCAAATCATAAAATTTTAATAATTTCAATTGATGAAATAATATATTTGTTGGGTGATCATAGCACTTGTAGCTCTTTTTTGTAAAATAAAAATAGGGTGATCCAGTGTTTTTCACTTGTCAGTAGAGCTCAAACAGCTTGCTTCTAAATCAAGTAAATGGTGTAATTCCCTCATATGCTATGGCAAGCTTTCTTTTTGGTGTAATATGTGAGATTCCCATTAAAAGTGGGACATTTTCCACTAAGATTGACTAAATAAATATGTCCCGCTTGGAAAAACGCTCTACAAATTGCCACAGAAGCAAACAAAACCTGCTCTTTCATTGTCCCTCGGCCCCACAGAAAATATTCAAGGCAGGGGTCCAAATAAATGGCAGTTATTGGAAGACAAAATCATGAGTCAAATATGTCACGTCCAACAACCGAGTGGCTTTGTGAGGTCCTCTGACTGGCTCTGACAGGGCCCTGGTGGAGCACCAACAATTTGATAAAACCTGACTAGAAGTAAAAACAGTGAAATGGTTTCTGGAATAATTCTGGGTTCCTGACTGGACAACTTCATTTATACTGCTCTCTTGGGTGGTGAAATGGGACGTGATCCAGTCTACTGAGTAACTTGTCTCTCCATCCCTAATGGAGGACAGATCTGGGTTCACCTCAGTGCCTAAATCAGACTGTAGTCTGGGCTTGGCTACCCACCACATGCACTTCTGTGTGTCTCTTTTTGCCTCCAACTTAAAGTGTGAGGTCCCATTGTCCTGCTTTATGGGCTTGATAGGCCACATAGGAAGGTTTGGTATGAGGTGCAGTGTGCCAATGACTCACATTTTGTTCATACCTACTATTTAGTACATTGTCGCAGTTTCATATAATCACAGCCTTCACACTAACAGTGTATTAACATAATGTTAAATGTATGTATCTGTACTCAATATGTGGCAAATTGACTCACATTTTGGCAAAAAAAAAAAGTATTTAAGTCAAACCTGCACAACTTTTAAACCAAATTATTTATTTCCTCAAAACTCTATCCTCACACGCCTCCTGTCCCATTGTCTCTCCATCATCCATTGACTTGTTCTCCTGCTAACAGATATAAAGCTTTGAAAGAGCTCTAACTGTGGGATCTTTTATGCAACTAAGCACTTAATAATGCAATCAGTGACTGATTGTTAGCAGGGTGCAGAGGTAAGTTTGCCATCGATGTGTGCTTGTGTCTGTGTGTGCTTCCTCTCACACCTGGTGTTTTGCATATAACTCATCTAATGTCCCTAAAGTTCTGTAAAGAACACAACATCCTTGCAGTCCTATTAAAAATACACTGAATTTAAAGATTTTTGACACAAAAGGCTCTTTCACAAGACACATCAGGCCAGGACTTAGACACCTTTCAGCCACTTCAGGAGACTTCTGAATAGGCCAAATGTTGTTGCTAACCCACCCCTGGTAAACATTTGTGCCACAAAGGAGGTAGCAACAGAGGTAAAATAATCAACATGTGAAAAGGTAAACCTGTGTCATGGCTCAATAACGGGATGTAGTGATGACATATGGTCTGTGCGACCACCCGGTTGTGTAATTAAACAACAACAAATTTATCACAGAGGGAAGCTCAATGATGATGCAGAGCAACTTTGTATTTAGTTTTAAAAAGGTTAACCAAAGAAGAGGATTGAGTTAATTCATCATATTTTGAAAACAATGAGGGAGACGTCTTACAAACTTTTAACACACTGCACACCACTTCAACACAGCTGAGTTCTGCTCCACACTGCTTTTCATTTTGCAATGCTTACATTATTTCTTATGATGTCTCAGCTCCATCAGTGATTATGGAATGACCACAGGCAGCATCAAGAAGGACTGGTCAGTGTGGCCATGGACAACCCTAACCCTAATCCCAGGTTTTCTTTTTAGCCAGTGGGGAGCCTTGTACATCACAAGTCCAACACAGACACATGAGACAAACAACGACGTACAGCTAAAGTAAACTTAGAACAACCAGTCAACCTAACATGAAAGTTGTTTTTAA
This sequence comes from Hypsolebias antenori, assembly GCA_031762315.1. Classification (NCBI taxonomy): domain Eukaryota; kingdom Metazoa; phylum Chordata; class Actinopteri; order Cyprinodontiformes; family Rivulidae; genus Hypsolebias; species Hypsolebias antenori. Next base: position 33,224,683 of record JARVGS010001283.1, read on the forward strand.
TTGTGGGAAGAAGAAACTCTGGCATGCACAAGACAAACATGCAAACTTCACAGAGAAAGGTCTCAGACTGGATTTAAACCTAAAACTTTTACAATTTTATTGTATTTATTTAAACATATACTTTCTCTATGATTTATTGTGTTTAAAAACTGTCCCAACATTGAAAGATTTTGATCTTGCAAACAATAGTGAGGCAGGAATCAACATTTTTATGATAGAGTTCAAAGGCATGGATGAAACCTTGAAAAATGTATCAACTCTGAGGTGCCTCCAGGGCTATTTTGGGTGTTGTTGATACATTTTATGTAAAATTATATCTGTCAACCTCATGGTATGGGTAAAATAGAGATATAAACATATCAGAGCAAACCCTTTAAGAATTTGGTAACATTTGGAATCTATCTATATGATTTAGATGTTTTACGCAGGCTAAGTGGCAACTTTCATTTCTTTCATGCAGACAAAAATGTAATGGATCACCAGTCAACAAGATTTATTCTCTGGACATGACAAATTCTAGTTCCAATTTTCTCTGCAATCTTAACAACCTGAACCAAAGTAATAAAACGACTGACTGGCTTCTCAATTGACCGACTGACCGACTGACCTTCCAATCCCTGTGGCCACATTGCTACCAAGGCTGAAAATCTTTTGCTCTAAATGTCTCAAAGCTAATCCATGGTTTGTTTTTCTATAAACAGCTGGCATTTCTGCTTTTCTAAAACTAACCAGAACACATGATTTTAAACTACTTGTTTGTATGTTTGTTTTTTACCAGAAGAACTAAATGATGAAAACTGACAGCTTACTTTTGGCCCCCTGGGCCTATTCTCATATCCAGACACTCTTCTCATTCAAAGTGTCCTCTAGTGACACTATACAAAATGCAATGAGAGCTTATTGTCATTTCTGAATGTAATACACCCAACCAGGGCTGTGGGTGACAAGTTTCAGCAACTAGGACACACCCAGATATGATCAACTTTAAACAAACCTGGTTACCCAAAGTAATGGGCAGACACATTTTTTGAATAACTGGTGGTGGAGGTTTATCAGAGGTTGCAGACCAACTTTCTGGTTTGATTCACTGAAATTAAATGAAACATCAAGGTAGCATCACAACAAAACCTAAGGGAGATTTGGAGGCTATGTTTTAGCTGAAATGTATGGCAGTCCAATAACTTCTGAATGTAACCAGAATCAGTGCCAACAAAAGCTGAGACTTTCCCAGGAGAAGGGACAGCACATGAGAGGATGAGCGAGGAAGTGAGAATTTTGCTAGACATACATGCAGCATGCTGTAATGCCAAAAGTTATTAATACCACACTGGCACAACTATAATTTTATTTTCAATGTGCTCTTTAAACGTTCCACAGTAAAATCCTGGAAGCAGGATGACAATGCAAGAAGAAACCTACCGGTAACTAAAATGCTGTAGAACTTTAGAAAAGTACAACACAAATATTATAACCTGTTGTCCAAGAGTGAAAATGAAACCTCAGTTTTAAAACTGAGGCCTCAAGGGTCAAGATCAGCAGGAGGGTTAATATTTACCTCAGAGTTTCACAAGTTGAAACATTTCTGAAACCATGTGTGATAATGTAAAATCCTGGGGTGCACTTTGCTTATGACTCTTCTAACTTTCTGCCTTTTTTGACTTGGTAGACAGTTTCACAGCCACAATTACTTACTGTTTACAAGAAGAAACATCTGTAGTGAAATAAAGACCAAACCAACAAATTAGGTGCAGTGAATCAGGCCCACATTTCTCAACTAATCTAGTTGTAAACAACCCAAAGTAAAACACAAAGGATCATGGTGTCTGGAGTGAATCTTCCTTTTCTTTGACTTTGACAGACAAACAGTTCTCACAGGTTGTTTGTTAGGCTTGCCCTCCCCTCCACATGATGTGACTCACCCGTGTGTGACTCTTTGCCTCTTCCTGTCTACATCTTCATGTCTCCTTATCTACCTCATTTGTTCGCAGACACTTTAAACACTGTTTAATTGGATGCAGGTCAGCCAATAGCTGGACATATGTGAATGGTCTGGCGTTATCAGTGTCTAGGCAGATGGGATCCAGCTGCACAGGTTAGTTCTCAATACAAAAAATAAAAGAGAGAAAGAAGCTTGTGCGTGTGAGGTAAAGCTGTGGAGGGAGGAGAAGGAGGAAGATTATAATGATAAGGACGCATAAGAGGAAATGTTTTTTTTTTTCCTGTGGATACCAGGCGATATTTATAAACTTATCTGCTGTCGAGCGGCATTCGGAAACATTGGCCACCGTATCGCTGGTGAGGGAGATGAGTTTGAGATAAAGCTGCTCGTCAATCAATGGGACGTTGTTTCAAACGCTTGGTTATAGTGACTCTTTGCGGCCCTGAGCCTCCTCTTCCTGCTACTGCAGCATGTCAAGTCGCAGAACAAAATCATTGGCAGCGCTCAATTCATCCATCAGACTATCAGTAATTTAGCAGAGGGTTATACAGCGGAAACAGAGACAGAATGATGGCTGACAGGAACAGGATTGGTATGCCATATGAATTCACGCCTCTCCCTCGTCTTTCTTTATCATCAGCATGTATGTCTGACTTGCTGCTTCTCTCTTGTCCTTCTGCTCCTTTTTAGACGCTTTAACAAATACCATGCTATAATGCACAAGGTTGATCAGGCCCTGATGAAGTCAACAAGGGCCTTGTCAATTAGCAGGGTTCAGATGACTGACAGGGTTAGCAGGCAGTAAAAGTGCTATGACTGATGGGGGTCAATTACTTTGAAAGCAACAATCAAAAAGAAATGAGATCTGACAGGAGGGAGACTAATATGAACAAGAAGCAAGGATAGGAATGACAACAGCAGACCACAAACCCTACCCTCCCTACTTCCCTCGCCTCTCCTCTTCTGTCTAGCTAAACAGAAAACAGGCATATGACCAGAGCTGAGGCACAGCACTCCCACTCTTCTCAGCTGCTACAGAGAAAAAGACGTCTGTCTGCAGCTGGATTTCAGGGTCATTTGAAGAACACAACCAGGCAAAGCAGAGAGCTTCTTTTTCAGTTCATGCCTGGGAATAGGAGTCCTCACCCTCTCTCTCTGTATCCTCACCCCTCCTTCCACACAACAGCTAAATCAATAGAAATGACAACGCAGTTGGAAGGTCATTCGCAAGCGGACCGAGCTGTGTGTTGGAATGCTTGCTGATTTGCAGCACAGGGAACGAGTGGAAAAACAAATAACGCATTCAGCCAGTCCTCTTGTCTGTCTGCCCTGATCTAGACCAGCTTGAGGAAGGACCAGAGCTGTCACAATTCCCCGTCTCTTGTCGATATGTCAACATGCAAAATGGAGTTAAGCAATGCAGTGCTTCACTGGGATCTGTGACAGAAGATCCTAATTTCCCTCAGGATATCTAGCAGTTCTGCTGCAGGTTTGTTTACACACGCACAGTGCTCTTTTTGTAAACAGTTTCAGAAAGAGGTGCACGTGGTGGACTAGAAAAATCCATAAAACGCTTCTCCTCATTATTAATGAGCTTCCATCCAACAGTTCGTTCAAAACACAAACAACTGCTGCATCACCAATATTTCTGGAGCTTGACAAACACACACAGCAGAGCACGAGCAGAGAAGAAGGCATTGTAACACATGAGAACATTTAGTCAGAGACAAGCTCGGAGTTGCCTACACGTTACTCACAGAATATTCGATGGTTCCTTTGGGTCTCTGGAATGATAAGCGCCTCCCATCCTTCTTTTCTGGGGTCTTCTTCTGGCCGGTATCTGAAAGCAAACGAGGTAAGGTACGCATTACATTCATGTTCCTCTCTCCCCAGCTTGTCACAAGCTGCCGTTTCCCAGCCCTGTGGATAGACAGCTCATTCGTCAACAGTGATCAGACAAGCCAGCCAGCGATGTGAGCTGTGAGCGCCGGAGCACTCTCTCTCTTTCTCTCGCTCTGCTTCTATCCCGCTGCTCTCTCTCTCTCACACTGTCCTCTCCTTGCTCTGCCTTCCTCTCCCTCCCTTTTTTCCTCCTTGCCCAGCACATAACGAAACGACAGCCATCAAACACGCTTCACCTTGCCTTCCTATACCTTTTGCCACTCACGATCAACGCAGAGCAGGCTGACCTCCATCAGGACAGCCGATGGAGATCTGCTCTAGTTGTGAGCCCGAGAGGAGGAGGAGACGGATTCAGATGGGAAGCAGGGTACACTGAAGCAGGGAAGGGAGAGGAAGCGAGTGGGGGCTAAAACAGAGGGTGGATGGGAAGAAGGGAGGGTTCAGTGCTACATGCTGGTTGGGTAATGGAGGGATGCGCCAAGAAATAGAGACAGCTCAAGAAGAGGTTGGTTGCTGGTAGGAAAAAGGGACCATTTTTAAAATTACAATCACAACTAACTTTTTTAGTGCTCAATTAATGGTTTGGCTGGAATGTAAAGCAACATAAAATGGCAGCAAAGCAGAGATAAAGATGAATGTTTGGATAGAAAATTTAAGGCAAAAGGTGGAGAAAAGAAGCAGCTTGGGCTTAAAATACATAAAAAGAATATAAAACTGGAGGAATGGGTTCAGGGCTGCAGATGATGAATGGGTTAATGGTGACAGAGGATGATGGAAGTAAGCCTATAAAGGAAAATGGGGGCTTGGTAAAGGGCATGACAATGAAGGCAAGAGTGTGTATGGAATAATGAAAGCTAGCAGATGAAGACAGATGCAAATGACAAGCCAGAGGATGAAATAAACAGCAAAAAGACTTGTGGGAACAGGGAAGCTGTTGCAAAAGCTCTGACTTTGGTCTTCATTTTTAACCATTGGTCACATGGCCTTGGGAACCATTGTTCAAGAGTTTTCTGATCAGAAGTGTGGACATAAGAGCCCAGAAAATAAACAATGGCAGAAGACAACTTTAGTTTATAATGTACAGACACAATGTAAGACAATGATCCTAGAGGTTTCATTGTTTACTGATGATAATGTGGTTTCCATTATGTTCTATATTTTCATTTTCTGTTGCTCTGTTGAGTGTGCATGTTGTACAATGTACAAGGGTGGATTTCTGCAACAGCTGGAGTAGACAAAGTTTATCTTAGCTTACATGTAAGTGAAAATGTGAATGCTGCTGTTTTTGATACTTCAAAGAGGGTGGGACATGACAGAAACACTAGGAAATTGGGCTTTTAAACACACGGCTGAGGATGGGGTGGAGAAACTTGCAATTTTCCTTTAAAAGGTGTGCAGCAAAAGGTTGCAACAGGTTGGAGCCCATCCCAGCTACCACTAGGAGAGGAAATGGTGGCAGTGGATCTATGACATGGAGGCGGTGTACACTGATGAGGCTTGGTCATCAAGCATTTGATGCAAAATTGGCTACAAAGGCCTCATGCCTGTGCTATGACTGTGATCATGACAAGACTGTGCAAACAATCTGAAGCAGATGTGATAACTGTGACGGCTAGCGCGTGGTCTTCTCGTTGCATCCTGACATTGAGAGTTGTGCCAGGTTGGACATATAGAATGTGGTGAGGGCACAAGTGAGCATCTAGGGAACAATCTGTTTGCCAAGTGCTAAGAGTTTAGCAGAGTCATGATTGCCTTCAAAATAATGAGTGGTTCCAAATTATCTGTGATCCAGCCATCTTTTGAAAGGTTGTGGAGAGCATAGTGTGTTTGTCATCTTGTGTGATGGAGAGGCTAATGCACAGTTTAAGTGTGACCAGATCAACAGATCTGACTAGGATACTTGTCCATATAAATAATACAAAAACAAAATTTGATTTCCAAAATATTTCAAATTTTGGTCATTGTGGCATTTCTTTTTAATATGTCCTATTTCCAATGGAACTGGAACAAAAGGGATGAGTGGGGCAAATGATGGTGGGGCAGCTTGAGGGAAAGTCAGATGCATTTTTTTAAGTTATAGCAAAGAAAGTCCTTTGCTGAGCATAAATTTAACATAAAAAAAAAAAAATATATATATATACAGGTAGTCCTCGAGTTACGAACGGGTTCCGGACCTAAGAACCGTTCGTAAATCGATTTTGCCGTAATTCGAAA
>JARVGS010001283.1:33486402-33496994 GCA_031762315.1 Hypsolebias antenori
CCTAGAGACAATTTAGAGTTACCAATCAGTCTAACATGCATGTTTTTGGTCTGTGGGAGGAAACTGGAGTAGCTACCTGGAGAAAACCCACACATGCACAGAGAGAACATGCAAACTCCACCCAGAAAGGTCCTCGACTAGGATTCCATCTGGCGACCTTCTTGCTGAGAGGCGACACCTCTACCAACTGCGCCATCAATTAATTTTTGTGATTTCCAAAGGTAGTTCAATATATTTAGTTAAGAGTACCATGATTTTTGTCAAGGCTTTTATATATTTTTATAAATCTTTTGAACCAGAACTCAAAAGCAACGTCTGATTTTCATTATTTTCTCCATTAAATTTTTAGTACTGTATTTAATTTTCCCGTTATTGTGTCAGATTCAAGATATTTCAGTAACCTGTTTTTCTTTTTTTAACATAAGTATAGACAAGTCATTATTTTTGATATTGTTTATCTTCTTTATATATTGTTTTTAACATTTAGGAACCTTTGTGTGAATCTTTATCTGTTGCTGCTGTTACACTTGGGATTTCCCATATGTGGGACAATAAAGGCTGTTTCTATTCTATTCTAAGCAAGATGTCAAATGCCAGAAACACATGCAAATTAAAAGCAAATCTGTCCGTTTGCTAATGTGTGTACAGGAAAAGAAAGAACTAAGACCACTGGTTCATCCTGAGGATTTAAGTTTTAATTATGACACCACATTAAAATAAAAATTTCCAACAGATCTGGAATTTAATTCCATCCATATACATGCATAGCAACAACGTTTAAGAAACATTTTCTCCCATAATCAGGACATTGGAATGATCATTTTACATCAGTACCCCCACTGACTTCCCACCAAGCTTGTTCATCAGCAATAAATGTAATTCTTGTACAGCCTTTTTTTTTTCCTCCTCTCCCTGCGGGGTTACAAATAATTATATGCACAGTCCCCATTTCATAATACTGCTTTCAGTAATGTTACCTCATTTACAAAGTATTGCATTGAGAGCAAATTTCAAAAAGGGAGAACAAAGTGTATCATCAAACAGAAATACGAGTACTATACAAGAATGTAGTCTTCCTCATGAAAACATCCACATCTGAGTTGAACAAAAAAGACGGGGACAAACAGCCACATATGTATGCAAAGCCATGTAGATATATGCCAAAATGTGAGGTGCAGGCCTGGAAATCACTCCTAAACGGTGATTTGTAAGGCGAACAAGTCATTAGTAGGAATCTGCAGGAGACATTTTGAGCATACAGAAACTGGAACAGCAAATAAGAATACACAAGTGCCTCAGTAGCTATTTTTGTGTCTAAAATGCATCTCGTCTTTGTATTGTTTATCGTTTCTTTGAGCCTACAATACAGTGTAAACAATATGTGTGCTACACAAGAATGATTATACAATAACATTACAAACAACTCTGATATAAATTTCCTTTTGATTTTAAATTAAGGTCACTACTCCTATTAATACTGATTGTAAAATAAATTAATGTGAACGTGGCACCAATATTATTCTTGATTCGTTTCTCTTTTTTTTAAACCAATGGTTTTGCATTTGAAGTCTTGAAACGATGAAAGAAGAAGCTTCTCTTGATTGTCCACAAGCAGCGTTCCGCACTGCAGGATGCACTATTCCAGACACAACAGTGTACCAAAACAAAGGAGGAAAAGGAGTAAAAGTCTGAAGGAAACGTCTGGTAAGCAGAAGAAGAGCCAGTCTTCTTCTTCTCAGCTTACTTCACGTGCTCTGCAGCATGTGACGAACAGTAAAACTTCTTATGGGTAATAAAGTTTGATAAGTTGTTGAACTGGATGTCACAGAGGCGGCAGTATTTGCCACTTCCAGAGCCGTTCACGCCTTTGTTAGCAGCAGGTGCCGCCTCCTCGGCAGGAGACTTTGAGGGGGGGGACATGTTCTCATTGGAGTCGCTCTGGTTTTCGGTGGCCCATGTGGGTGAAGTGTTGGAGGGCTGGCTCTCTGTCAGTGGCTGGTTCTCCTGCTGTGGTGGGGCTGTGCCTGAACGCTCCTCTGGCTTGTGCCCCCCGTTAACAATGACCATGCCTCGGTTCTTGGGCAGGAGAGGAAGGGTTTCCTTGCTGGGGTGGGGGCAACCGTTAGCAGCTGGCTGCGGCGCCTGCTCCCTAGCTGCTCCCGTCTCTCCTCCGTTAACACTCTGCTCCTGTTCTCCAGTTTCCCCCTGCATCACAGGCCCCCCAGTCACATAATCGGTTGGCTTTATCCCAAAATACGGTGATATTTGCTCAGGACCTTTCACCTTTTTTATTGCTCCAGGATAAAGGCAGTGAGGCAGAAACATATTCTTGTTCTCATCTTTTGATGGGATGAGCTGGGGCTCTGGAAAAGGCTTAAGTCCTGGCACAGACCCCAGGTGAGGGGGGAACATGCCTCCATTCTGCACCATCACCTTCCCATTCCCATTCTTCTCACATTTGCCAGGGCTCTTATTGTAGCCATCATCAGGACTGTTATTGCTTTCGCTCTTCACATCTAGGAACATGTTGGGCTCCAGGGTGCTGCTCTCACTGTGCTGCTGCTGCTGCTGTGGTTGCTGTTGTTGAGCAGCAGCAGCTGCAGCTGCAGCGGCTGCTGTTGCAGGACAAAAGTTCTGTTTGTGTGCCAGGTAGTTCTCCACTTTGTTAAAACTTATCTTGCACACTGCACATTCGTGATAGTCTAAAAGTCTTTTGGGAGAGCTACATGTCTTGTCAGAGACTGGTGAACATTTTTTGCTGAGATCAATGGGTGCGTCCAGCTCCTGCTGCTCCACAGTGCTGCATTTAGGAGCCAGGATAGGTTTAGTGACAGTCAGAGAGGCCTCCAGGTGTTTGGGTACCATCCCAGGGAAGAGCTCACAGCGAGGGTGGAAGCGGTCAGCTAGGTTTTCTACGGCTTCTTGAGATGTACAAGGGTTTAAAGGAGGAACTCCAAGAAAACCCGGCTGAGCCAAAGGAGGCCTTTGGTGGTCCTGATCGGGGAGACACATTTCATACATCTTCCTGCGCTTGCGGGTTCTCATGGTTCGCTGCATAGAGGGAACCTTGTTGGTGGACATGCGTTTCATGGGGGGGTCGTGGCGAGTGGCACAGTAGTACTGCTTGTGGACCATGTAAGTCTCATGGCGGCTGAAGGTAATGTTACAGGCCTCACAAGTTGTCTTGTTGGGATCGTTATCACTTTCCACTAACCCTGTGCTGGGGCTCTTTCCCTCCATCTGCTTCCCGTTGAGCCTGTCTTCAGCTCCAGTTGGAGTGGAGACCTTCTTCACCTGTCCTACCAGGTCCTTATCAGGTCCTTTAGCCCCAGCATTGATCATATCCAGCACATTGGAGTTCAGGCAAGCAGACTGCATGAGATGCGAGTCAGCCTCTGTTGGGTGGCAGCCAGCCAGCAGGTTGACAGAACTGTGACCACTGTTAGGGCTCACAGCTTCAGAAACCTTATCTGAGAGCGCGGAGAAGTCAGGAGACTTTGCCATGTGCTGCCAGCGGCTGTTACAGTAGTGCTTTTTATGGACTAAATAGTTGTCCAGGTTGCTGAAGGTGATGTTGCATTCAAAACAGGTGGCCCCTTTGGGCATCAGAGGACTGTAGATGACAGGGGGGTAGCTATTTCCTCCGTGGCGCAGCCTCCGATGAACTAGCTCTGACATTTTCGCCAGAATCTCTGAAGCCTGCGGGACTACAGAAATGTCTTGGGAGAAGGCAAACTGAGACAAGAAGGGGCCCATGGGAAATGTAGGCATGTTATTCTGCACCGGGGAGGAGGCCAGACGGGGGCTGGAGGGCTCAGATTTGATCCTAGTGTAGGAAAAACTGCCTTTGCTGCCTGGGTGGGCCTCTCCCTTCTGAGCAGTCAGCATGGGCTTCTTCTCAGCCTTGTCAGCCTCTCCGTCTGTGCTGGTCTCCTTGCTGAGGGCCCCTTTGGGACTTCCCAGCAGTGCATCCTTCCTGCTGGCCAGCTCGGCGCGGGCCTGCTGCTGCTGCTGGAGGCTCTCCTCGGGCCCCCTGGGGGAGTGTTCAGTGCCGTCGCCTTCCCTGTGAAGTTTGCTGCCGTGCCCATGTAAGTCCTGATGCTGTAAGAGTTCCCTGTGGCTCTGGAAGCTGATATGGCAGTGATTGCATCTGAAGGCCGCCTGTGACAGGTGAGACATGATGTGATGCTGGAATGTAATAAGAGAATCCGCCGTGTAGTTACAGATTGTGCATTTCAAGCTGGTGCCAGGAGGGAGGCTCTCTTCCATTTTGACACCTGTGAGGGAGATAAAAGGAAGAAACGCTCAGAATCTCGACTCCCTCTTCTCCTTTGGAGTTAACTGTAGAAGCCATCAAACACTCAGGCGTTATGCCAAGCTTATTCCCATCCACTTGTTTTTTTTCTTCTTCTCAAGGATAAACTGTCAACTTTGCAAGCTGACAGTAGGATATGTATATTTCTCAAAGATATGACAGTCATTTTTACATATGCTTCTTTGTTATATTTTTCAAAAGCATTTTCATTTAAAATTCAAAATAACCATCTGCAAAAAGCCAGAATTGTTTTAAAAAATATGATTTTATGCACACACACAAAAAAAACAGTGCTTTTATTTCCTGACTGTGTCACTCACCACTGTGTGAGGTGCTTAAATGCATTTCCAGGGCCCGGGCGCCAGAGAAGGTCTTGTTGCACTGAGGGAAGGGGCAAATACTGGGAGTTTGGTGGGGTCCGTTGTCACTGTCCTCCACCACGGTCTCAGGTTCCCTCTGCCGCCCGCTGCAGTAGTACATGAGGTGGGCCTGCAGGTTCCTCTCGCTCCGAAACCAGATTCCACACGCCTTGCAGGGGAAGATGTCCTCTGAAGAGAGACAGAAAGGGACAAAGGGGACACGCTATCAGGATCCAAACGGTGCTTTCATATGTAAGTAGAAAGATAAAAAGCTTGCACATCAGCGTGCACACACACACAAACACTCCTCTCTTCCAGTTGTGACTCTTAAAGCCTGCATTAAAAGGCTTTTCCGCCAAATCCTCAGCTGCAGCCTATCTCTGCGCCGCTACCACTGGGTTTGTACCCTTTCTCAAGGGCAAACAAGAACACTGGACCATCTGCTTACAGAAGCCTCCCTGTCGAGCTGAACCCAGATAGCCCTCGCTAAGTAAACAAACACACTATTTGCATGAGGCAAGTATTTTGCAATTAACACTTTAGTTTGAGCCTCAGTGTGTTTATATGAACCCAAAACTTGAAGGTCAATGGCTCTTATCTCCAGCGCAGAGACTCATCTGGGTTAATCTACGCCCGCCGGAAACAACGCTCCTTGTTAAGCAGGTGACTGAGTGCAGGCTGTGGGCCGGCAGGATGGAAGACTCATGCATGGACGTCTAAACAGAGCACCCCAGTTCTGCAAACACTCACTGTTGACGATGGCAGTGGGAAGGATGGACGCCATGGCGGCCTGCTGTGGCAGGAGCTGGATGCTGTCCAGCAGCCGTGCCGGGTACATGCCTTCACTCAGAGACATGTGGTTCACCGCCTGCAGACGGGAGTCGAAGTCCACCGCAAAAGCCACCAGCTCTTCGCCTTCCATCATGTTCTTGGTGGTGGTGCACCACAGCTGGCCACCTGGACAAAGTGGAGACAGATGTTTAAATGTTTATTGTAATACAGGAGAGCTTCGTTCATTCATTCAACCTTTATTTATACAGGCTAATCCCATTGAGCCTCGGAGACTCATGTACAAGAGAGACCTGTTCAGTGCAAAAAGGTGTAATTTTAATTTAAAAAGTCCAGTCGCATGCATTGCAAGGAAGGATATTCATAGGTGCAGCACACAGATGACATAAAACTTGTTTAATGGTCTGATCCATCAGTGGAGAACAGGTAAGATGTAAAGTGAGAATGTGCACATTCTTGACCGTGAACACAGGTGGTTTGAGAGAGGGGTGAAGGAAGCTGTTTATATTAAGAGGGAGAAACCTTCTCTTAACAGAGGAGGAGGTATTAGATTCCAACTTTCAAAAACGTATAATGCAGCTTTAGGACTGATTCCCAGACGATTTTCACACCTGATGGGAACACAGGAGCCTCATCAGTGAATTAGACTAACAACGACCTTAAGAAGCCTCTACTGTTTAAGGTGTGAGGTGTGATTTGTCAATTTACATAGGTATGTGTGTATCTTATTTCACTCAGCCTTTATAACTTGAACCCCACACTCAGTGCTCTTTGAATTGAGAAAGGTCTTCAGATGGAGTGAAACGTCTTCTGTTACAAATAAAGTCCAGTTGTTTCTGTACTGAACTTTTTTCTTTGACAGTTTAGAAATGTTAAAAACCTGAATTCATTTTAAGACAATAATCTGCACTGGATGTGGATCCACTTGGACCAGATGTTTTTAGCTCATCAATATAATTCATGCTCACACCCACTTCAAAGACTTTTAACCGACTTAAAACAACTCGAGTCTTCAGGATTTTAAAGCATTTGATGCCAGAGCTGAATCTGCAAACACCTGTAACATCATCAGTTTAGCGTGACTTAGTTATTCCTGCAGGAATATTACCACGTTTCTGCAGGAAGTGGGTCAGGCTGCACCAGAAGTGCTATAACTGCTGCTAATAATAATTCTCGTGAACAGCTGTGTATCCATGCTGCTGCTCTAGATCACAGACTAATCAAAATAGCAAACCGCAATAACACGTTTGAGTTGAGTGGTTTTAAAATGGCAGCAACATATTTGACCTGGGTGAGTTCAGACTAGCCATTAGCTCGTCGAGGGAGTCATCTTTTTCAAACTGAGTTCGTTTATTAAGTTATGTACAGACAATAACATGTACATTAAACCTTACTTCCAAATGGTTGAATTGTCCCTTTAAGTGTCACTCCATGGGAACCTACAGCCACAGAAATGTTACAGTGAAACAAAACGGTGTGCTGTGGAAAGCAGCAGCTCCTCTGTGTTTCAACACACTGGAAGGTTTTCCAGTCCTGGCACGAAGCTTTAATGGCACAGTGGGAACGCTATTCAATGCTCATGGAGCAGTAATGTGTTTAAAACACACACACACACACTCACACACACGATGCTGAACCATTCCCACACATACCTCTTTGTGTTCCAACTTCAGAAATAAAATGCAGCAACAACGATTGAAAGAAGATCTTGACAATCTTTATTGAGCAAAAGCCAAAGTCTCTGACATCAGTCAACAGATTTCTGTCCTCACTTTCAACATTCTGTAAATAAATAAATACAACTTTTTATTCTACAAAATAATAATCAGGCGTCTGGAAATGGTTGCACGTCCAAACCGGACCACACAGAAACAACCGTGTCCTGCTCTCTCACATGTGAAACTCTTACGTCGGTGTCAAACACAAACAGAGCAGCTTCAGCTCTTCAGGGAGAGTCGATGGGACGTGTAGAGGAGCAGCATGATGACTTCAGTCAGCCAAACATAAAGATCAGCCTGGTTCCAGAACAATATTTCCACAAAAGTATTTATCACTCTTACATTCTCAGATCTAATCAGTCTCACATGGCAAAGACTTTTAGTCTCTCTGCTTCTTAAAGATGATCCAGATGATGAGACTTCAGCTTAACTCACATGTGTCATTTAAACATCTTCTGCTCTCTGAACTTCAGATTAAAGAAAAACTCTGTTCAATTACTCTCAGTCTGACTGAGAAGAAAAGTCACGTCTCTATCATGCATAGATAGTCTGAGTTGCATTTTGGCACATTGTTTCTTTAAAGGTTCAAACATCTTCATAGATCCATGTATAATGGTGATTTAAAAAAGTGTCAAAAAATTTATACAAGAAACTCAAAAATTGGACCAGTTTTCACCCATCTCTTCATTTTGCTGGTAACTGGAAACCAAAGCTTTGCAGCTAAATCCATTTGGGAAAAATGCTTTGTCGGCACGTTCAGTTTGAGGAAAATCTGTATTTTTTCTTAATTTTTGTACTTTTTACCCCAAGTTCTGTCTGTAGAGTTAAACTCCTTGGTCATTTCTTGTGTTATATAAACGAACAGTCAGCACGGCAGCTTTCAGCCAGTGTGAAAGGAGGATTTAGCGCAGAAAGATGGAGCTACAGGGAGCTGCGATGCATCTGATCATTGTTTCCAGCTTCCTCACACATCAGGTCTCAAAGTACTTATAGATTTGAGAGACATACTGCATGACGCTCTGCCAGTCCGGCCTGTCTGTATTCATCAGCTCTTCGATGTCCTGTAAGAAACAGAAAAACATGGCATCTTAGAGTAAAGATAGTAATAATCTGGTAATACTTGGCTGCACTGAACCATCTGTCTTTCTGTTTAGAAACTACATGCCAAACTGATCCTAAACAGGAGCTTCACTTACAAAACCAGTTCAAATTAGAACAGAATACACTCCTTAAGCCCAGTGGTGGACACCTCGGGTGAGGGAGGTCTCTATTGGGCCTTGTTGGCTGGTAGGTTTTGGAGGCAGTTGAGGAGTATCAGCAGACCAAGCGGACGGCAGTCCTGGCTGTTGCTGAGGCCACAGCTTGGATGAAGAGTTCAGTGGGGCCTTGGATAGAGACTCTCCATCGCCTCTGAGAACATTTTGGCAAATCATCAGGTGGCTGAGATGGGGAAAGCAGCACTTTTCTAAAAGTGGAGATGGAGTGTTGTTGACCTCAACTAGTGATGTCGGGCGGTGGAAGAAATAATTCTCAGACCTTTTCAATTTCAATGGCGTATCTTTCAAAGAGGACACCGATTCTGGGGACTTGGTGATTAGTCTGTCTAAACCTGGGGATTGCTTAAGGTGGACTGAAAGGTGTGTTCCAGTTACTGGGGCATCACTCGTCTTAGTCTTCCTGGTAAGGTCTATTCAGGGCTGCTGGTTTGAACCTCAGATTCAGGAGAAACAATGCATGTTCCATTCTGGCTGTGGAACACTATACCAACTCTTTATCCTCACTAGGGTCATTGAGGAGGCATGGGAGTTTGCCCATCTAGTGCCCATCTGTGTATGTTTTGTGGACTTAGAGAAGGCACTCAATCATGTTCCTTGAGGTACACTATGAAAGGTGCTTTATGAGTATGGGATTAGGGGTCTGTTGCTACCGGCCATTCACTCCCTGTACAAGACAGAGAGTTTGGTTTGCATTGCAGCAAGTCAGAGTTGGACTCCAACTTCTATTCATAACTTTTGGGGACAGAGTTTCTCACTGCAGTCAAGGGATGGAGGGAGTCCGTCTCTGCTATTTGCAGATGATGTGATCCTGCTGGCGTCATAGTGTTGTGATCTTCAGCTCTTACTGGAGTGGTTCACAAACAAGTGTGAAGCGGCTGGGATGAGGTTGGAAAAGGTGCAGCTTCTGCTGTATGGAAGATGTTGTGCCGGTCCATTGAGGTGAAAATGGGGATGAGCCACAAGGAGAAGCTTTCTGATTACTGGTCAGTCCATGTTCCTATCCTCACGCCTATGGACATACATTTTGGGTAGTGACCAACACAACAAGATTGCAGATAAAAGTGGTCAAAAAGAGTTTTCTCTGCAGAGTGGCTTGACCCTAAGAGATTTCATGAGCTGTACAGTTGTGCAGGAGCATCTCAGAGCAGAACTGCTGGTCCTCCACATTGAGAGGTAACTGCTGAGGTGATTTGGGCATCTGGTAAGGGCATGTCCAACTGGGAGGAGATGCCAGGGAAGACCCAGGGCAAACTGGAGCGACTGTGTCTCGTAGTCGGCCT
Organism: Hypsolebias antenori; assembly: GCA_031762315.1. Taxonomy (NCBI): domain Eukaryota; kingdom Metazoa; phylum Chordata; class Actinopteri; order Cyprinodontiformes; family Rivulidae; genus Hypsolebias; species Hypsolebias antenori. Next base: position 33,496,141 of record JARVGS010001283.1, read on the forward strand.
GGGAACACCTTGGGGTCCTCCCAGAAGAGCTGGAAGAGGTGGCTTTGGAAAGAGATGTCTGGGCCTCCCTGCTTAAGCTGTTACCCTCAAGATCCGGCTCCAGAACAAGTGGAAAATAATGGATGGATGAAACTCTCAAACCTAAATATGGACAGAGGTGTCACCAGTCTGTGACAAACTGGGTCTACAAAATGGGAACAATTTGGAAAAATATTCCTCAGTGGAAAATTGTGAAAATTTGAATATCAAATCATTTACAGTTCAAAATACAGGTAGTCCTCGAGTTACGGCGCCCCCGACTTACGGCAACTCGGACCTGCGAACGCATCATAATTAATAATTAATAAAAATATGAAATTTAAATTTTTTAATGTACTTTTTTTTATGTGTACAACACATTGTTGCAGCTGTGGTTGTTTTAAATGGCTTTATAAATAACGTATTATTAGTATTGTTATTTATTATTATTATTTTTAAGCCGATTTAGCGAGTTTCCGGCAGTTTCCGGCAGTGTTGTTTAGCTCCGCCCGGGGCTAATGCTAATCGGCGCAGCTAATGGCTGAGCTAAGACCCCCACTGGACACACGGACCCGACGGGCGGCGGAGAGAAGTTGGGGTAAGTTGTTGTCGGCTGAAAGGCGTTAGCTGCAGCCTTAGCAGCTCTGTTTGTCACAGCGGAGGAATAGTACAGCTGCTATCGGACGAGCTAGCTACAATTAGCAGCAGGCTGCCTTCGCACCGAAGACCAGCTAATAGCGTGGCTAATGCTAACAGGCCCAGCTAGTTTTGGATGGACACCGCGGAGAAACGGCTTTCAGTAAGTTATTAACTCTTTTTCTGGCTCCAAATGTATG
>JARVGS010001283.1:33647931-33660530 GCA_031762315.1 Hypsolebias antenori
ACACACACACACACACACACACACACACACACACACACACACACACACACACACACACACACACACACACACTCCCTGGCTGATGCCATTAACAACAACAATCTCTGCAGTAAATCCACCAAGATGCACTTGCTCCAGTAGTAAAGCCTTGCTAAGGTGTATTTAGAAAATAGGTACATTTTCACCTAAAATTCAGTGTGTTAATCACAAAAATGTAGAAAGCGGTATAGAGTAGATTTTCAAGCATTATATCAACGCTTGGAAGATAAAAAATTACAACTAATGTCTTCAAATCAGATGTGACTTTAGTAGTAGCAGTAAGTGTTATGTGTTGTCATCATGTTCCCATACAATGATGAAATTAGTTCTCTGCATTTAACCCATCACACCTGAGATACACCCAGGTGGAGCGTGGGCAGCTATGCAAGTACCGGAGAGCAGTGAGGGATTAGGTGTCTTGCTCAAGGACATGAAATGTGGGCATGACGGGGAGTCAAACTGCAACTTTCTGGTCCCAAGTCGGCTGCCCTGCCCCTCCACCATCTTGTAGTAGATTTAATCTGATTAGTAAGAACAAAAAATCACTTGCTCTACACTTCTGTTTCAAGAATGAAAAGAGTACAGTGGCACTAGTATCAAAGAGGTACCCATTCTTAATACTAAAGAAATGCAGATGACTTACTGAAGCAGATTTAATTATCTGGCAATAATTGCACCTTTCTCCTTTTTTCTCAGTCAAACTCCCATCTATCCGCCCTCTTCTTCACCTTCTGTCACTTGTTTTGAAGGGTGGGAGGAGGAAACTAAGATTGGCCCATCCTTAGTTCTCTGGTGAGATCACACCCCAGCAGGTCTGAACTGAGGCTATCTGCCACTCCCTAATGGCCCAGTCTGCCTTCTTGCACCCTGCAACTCTCCCATCACAGCCCACGTCCTCCTGCACCCAGAGCTGTCCATCACCCTCGCCCAGTGACAACAGAGGACTACAACCCCTCATATGGTTGCGCCTCGACAAACCAAACACCCAATTTGAGCCATTACTTCTGAGGAGTGAACCGATAGTCTCCACACTGCTCACATTTTTCAAAGGCAGCAGAGACACAGAGTGGGCGAGCATCGCTGAAAAGCAAATATCGCCGACTTCTACCGACTTCAAACAGCAGTCAGACGGCAGAGACTACCTTAGCAGTAAAGCAGCGCAACACAAGAGAAAGAACCGAGAGACGTCTCGATGCTCGTTTTCATGTTTGCCTTTGCAGAGAAGCCAGAGCGTTTATTTCTCTTCTGCGATGCAAAACGAGGAAACGCGGTACTTTCTGTAGTCTCGTGAAATTGGAAAGTTCTAACCACAACAGCCAGTTTTGGCTTTCTTCTGTTTCAAAATTAGATACTTAAATTCTTCAGAGCCCGTGGCAATTTATAAGCTTTTCGATATGTTTTAAATGCGACACACATTTCATTCAAAATCTTTCACAATTAGCGTTCCGTTTCTTTTAAGGTTGTTTAAAGTAAGGAAAAACGGACATTTCAGTGCAGACTGTTTCAAAAACACAGGTCAGTGAATTGCACACATACACACAGGCACATCAAATTTAATGGAAGAGAAAACTTAACCCAGTTAAGTTCTGTTTCCGTCTCCACAATGCCCCGGTAATGCTCTCTTTCAGTCGTTCTGGACTATCAGTGCTCAGGGGTCATGGGCCTGGCCAGTCAAGATAAAAGACACCCTGATGAAATGAACCGTGTGGGAGCAAACAGGGATGCACTCTGCTGATGGAAGTCACTCTGAAAGGTGAGACTGTAGCAGTGAGGTATTGACCCGAGTGACCCGGCTCACTGCTTGAGCTCCAGCACTCTCTGCAACACTCCTGTCCATAAGAACAAAATGTTTTTTTCTCAAACTGGTGTTTGGCAGCAAAAACTGACTGATTTCTGTGCATTTTATTATCAGCGCTGTTAATATGTATAATCTGTTTATTTGTTTTATGATCATTACACAGTGATGAGTTAGTGGTTAGCACTGATGACCCACAGCTAGGTCATGGGTTCTATCAGTGTGTTTTATGTTTTTTTTTTTTTTGTTTTTTTCAGGTGGTTTCCTCCCACAGTCCAAAACCTGCATGTTAGGCTGCCATCACGCACAAACCTCCTTTGCAAAAGAGATCTGTGATCTCAATGGGATTTGCCTGATTAAAAAAATATTAATAAAATTAATAAAATATTTATTTGAATATTACTTGCAAGAAAAAAGATAGCTAGTGCCAACATTTCTTCAATTTCATTATGAAATTAATTCAAGTTTAAGTTCATGTTTACTGTCATTTGCATCTCATGTGGTACATGAGGTGGAACATAATTATGTACTCTGTGTCCCAGTTACACGCAGAAATATCAAAAATATTAAGCATATATATATATATATATATATATATATATATAAGGATATAAGATATACACTATGATGTACACGCGAGTCCACCCAATTTTAAAACTTGAAAGCAATGTTTGTCTTTAAAATCAAAAGTTAGACAAAAAAAAAAAAAACTTTCTGTGCTGACCTGGACTAAGTTGGTTTTTAAAGTATACCAAAGTTTTAAAATGTCACAAAAGCTCGACAACTTTAAAGTTTGTGTCATATTTCTGTGGTTTAAACTGTTTTTATTGTTGTTCTGTCAGAAATGTACAACGTCTTCTATGATAGTTTACCATGTAGATGAACAATCCGGTAGTTTATGGTGTAACAATCCGGTATATGATTATATTGTTTATTTGTTATATGCAGGCTAACACAAGGTCAACAATGCTATGAAATGTTCAGGATGAAAAGAACCGATTTGACTCACTAAAAACAAACCAACAAGAAATACTAAATCATACAAAGGGTGCAAAATAAAAAGTGAAAAATAAATAAAATATTAGCTGTAGACTTTTTAGTGAGACGTCATAAACTCTACAAAGAGTCAAACAGCAGAAAGGAACTAATGATTTGTGCAATACCTAGTTTCACTTTAAAGTAATATTTAAATTAAAATTTCATGAATACTGTATACATATTTGTTTGTTTGTTTAGGTTTACTAATCAACTTTTTATTCAAAGTAATACTATAAAATTTAATGACATTGTATACATAAAAAATACTGGAAATATCGTATAAAGCACTAAATGAAAGTCTTCCTTCTGAAATTCAGAAATTATTTAAGTTAAGAGAGCGTAAATATAATTTACGAGGTTTGTTAATATTTGAACATGCTAAAGAGAAAAGTAAAGTAAAATCTAGATGCAATTCAATTATAGGTGTGAAACTGTGGAATGAACTGAATAATGATCTCAAATTATGTTTTTCTGGTGACCTTTAAAAAAGCCTTCAAATGTAAAATTATAAAAGCTTATACTGTAGATGTGTATTGTGTAACCATGTATGTATGTAATGTATGTATATACATGTATATTGAAATATAATCTGTTACTTATGTATACATGTATTTGGACAGTAGATATATTTCATTTTTGTAGACTGTTGAGTCTAGGGTAGCAAGTAAGCCTTGGCTTCAGCCTATTCCTTTTTTTTTTTTGGTAAATTCTTGATTTGTAAAATAGTATTTTATATTGTTTTCCTTTTCTGTGATGTTAATTTACCAAAATAAAGTTGAGCTGAGTTGTTTAGGTTTACTACTATGAATGAAAAAACAGCCATCTGATTTTCTGATGCTTAAGCTGACAATGTTGATTTTAAAGACAGCACTTTCAATCTCCTCAGGTGTTTCTGGATGGTAAAATTGTAAATTACTTAAAAATTAATAATAAAATATTGTCATTATAATTAAAAAAGATTACTGTATTAATAGCAAACGGTAAAATAATGTGATATAATGTTATAGCAGCAATATTGTGTCATTGTTTATATTTGAATTAAATGAACGATTGTGCTTTTTATATACATTTGATTTAATATTGCAACATTATAAAACCATAGTATTTTTGTTGAAAGTAATTATAAAGTCAGAATTTCATACTGTCTGATGCCATTAAAAGAAGTTCTCCAGAAAAGCACAATGCCTGGATCACATGGGCTCCCACAGGTTGAAACAAGACCACATGTTTTTCATAGAGTACAAAAGTATACACTGTGATATTTAGTACACCTAACTGTATTCACGTGTTAATAGTTTTAATAGTTTTACCTTTCAAACAGGGTTGAGACAGGTCCTCTGGACAGATTTTTGAAGAATCCTGACTCAGCCTTGTTAGATGTTTTCTAGATTATTGAGCATACATCAGGATAGTTTTACCTTTACTATTAATATATTTTGATTATGATACATTAACAGTAATTAAGCAATAATTATATCTACATAAATTAGTAGTTATTTTAAACCACATTTTTCAATTGTCTTCTTTCTACAGATCTTTAAAGATAAAGTTTTAGTAAAACACCCTTCAAAAATTACCATGGGTTTTAAAGCCCTTTAACTTTAATTGTAGGTTATTAAATCTAATTTATTTTATGTTTTAAAAACAGGCCTAATTAAGGCAAATATCTTAAGACGTTTCTATTTCTCTATCAAAGATTTAACACATTTTTCCACGTGTAGCTGAAGCTTTAGATCCTAAAATATGAAGGTATGTATAAAGGGCATATATAGCATAAAGGTTTTTAAGTTATCATAAAGTTAACAGATCACATGATTTAGAGAAACATGCACAGTGAGTTGCTCATCAGCTTGTTTTAACAAATGACTAATAATTTTTACAACAGTTCAAAATAGCTTGTATTGTTTCTGTTTCCATCTGTGACATATTAAATATTCAGATTCACTTTAATAAAGCTGGAAGCTGACAACAATAAGGACAGTATTCAATAACCCTTGCCATTTGATTGAGTCGCTGACAGAAATCGTTATTTGCTACTTCCAGATCGCAGTCTTGTGCTGTATTACTATCATTGAGCTGGTCAATATACCTCACTTCGCCCACAAAGGATTATGCCTCTTATCTGAAATGATATTGAATAAAGTAAAACCACTGAAACACAGAGTGGAGTGTTCTTGCTTGGCTTACACTATGACAAAAAAAAAAACTCTTTATTGGAATTAAGATCCAAGTCAAGATTACCCGAAGAAACAGCAGTTAGATTTCTGTTCCAGTGCTGTGTCCTACACTTTATTCTCAGCTGCCTGGGGACTAAACCACAGTGTGCTGTTTCCCACAAGCCACAGGGGTGTAATAGAATGCCTTTATGAAATATATAGCAATGCCCCAATACCTTCTACAGATCATAGCATGGGCTAGGACAGTCTCTCTGAGTGTGTGTGTGTCCTACAAACCAACAAGTTGGTGGGAAAGCAGGAAAACTTTCAAACTCGCTCCAAGGTACCACATCTGTTGATGTTAGTGTCTTGCATTTTCTGAATGTGGCTTGGAAAAGTAGCAACAAGATTTGTTTGGACTCAACAGGTATTCTATTTTCTACATTTTTACTTAAGTAACTTGTAAAAATACATTATGGTATTGTCAGTTTCAGTGTTTTGATTTTCCTTGCCAACACACCATATCCAGCAAAATGCCTAAGCCCTGCACTGAGTGGCATTTCTTTTTAGAATTTGACAAAGCCTTTGGTGTGTGTGGTTAGAGCTCTTGGGCTAAGGATCTGATGAAGACTGTGGGGTCTGTCACAGACAAACACTCTAAGTATGTTCTAATTAGTTGATGTATGCAGGACCTCATCCACGTTGGAGGGGTATCAAAAAGCAATCAACGCCCCATCCCTGATGAGCTCAGAGAGAGATCTACATTGTCTATGGAAAAATGAGGTGTGGCTGGACCTCAACTCGGCTTTCCAAACGACCATAATGCCAGGCAATCACAAGACATTATGCACAGATCTGAACCCCAAAGCCACAGGACAGAGGGGAAAAAAAGATGGAATATTGAGTTCATAATTCAAAAGCCTGATTATGATGGCTGCTCCTTTTAAAAAGCTGGTGTGGAGAGCCAGAAGTGGAAAAATTGGCCGAGCAAGTGCCACATAATACAACTATAAATGCAGGAGAGAAACATGTTTAAAAACTGTCATGATCAAGAGCAATACATGGAGATAGAGGAGAAAGTCAAGATGCCAACTAGTTGCCATGGAAAACTGAAAAAAAAAGTAAGTCAGCGGAGAGTTTACAAGAAGAATCCAAGACGGTGATTCTTCCCAGTGCAGAGCAATTGGATGAAAATACAGAATCAATCGCAGCACAACTCCATGTTATCAGCATGAAATGGTTGGAGAAAAAAGATGAATATCCTAAACATACGATCTAGAATTTTGTCACCCTTTTATAATCTAATTTGACCAGAGGCCATGAAGCTGATTCGTTTTAGTAAAGACCATAGATGTTTCAGCTGCAGGCTCCAGCGGAGAGAGGCATGTGTGTCACACAAAGACCACTGGTTAGCTTCGTACCGAAAGCGAGTCTGTATCACCATCTTATCTTCAAAGGACTGGGCAGGGGCTCAGGGGAGCTGTGCCACTGCCTCGCCTCCACACAGACTCATGCAGAGGGGGGATTTGGACCTGCAAGCAGGAACCAGAGATCTCTCGGCCAGCACCCAGGCCTGGACCCTCCTCCAACTCGCCTGCGGAGAACAGGCAGGGTTCCTGCACACGCGGCACGACATCAGTGAGCTGATCCCCACACCACCTCCTCATCCCTCTCCTTTCTCTCCTCCTCTTCCCCTGCAAACCCCCTCCGCCGACTGCCTGCCCATTTGCTTCCTGGCCTCAGCTTGACGGAGGGGATGGGATCTGAACTCAACTTAGACACAGAGTTTCCACATTTCACAGATGGCTGGGAGAGGCTTTGCATGAGGTGAGGAAACAGAAAGATGGAAAGGAGAGGCAAAGAGAGAAAGAGAGCCTCATTGCCGGCGCCGAAGCGGGGCCGATTTCACACTGTGGTTGAGAGCGCTAAAGCAGGCCGCCGTTAATCCACTCACTGAAGGGAAGGCCTGGAGCTATTCCTTCGCCCAACCGCCATCGCTCCACAAAGCCATAAATGGTGCATTATACAACTGGGCTTCAGAGACACTGCTGATATGCTGATAGGTGCAAACAAAGACCAAAGCATCCACAGGAGCAAAGCCACGCGCTGGACTAAGGACCTTAGTGCAGGAGCTGAACAGCACACATGTATTCAGCCATGATATCTCAAATGCTCAACCTGCTGAGGTGCGGACAGCAAAGGGTGCTGTATCTACACTTTTGATGGGGTTAGTTCAACCTTTAGACTCCAGCTTTAAGACAGAAAAAGACGTATCCAAAAACTACTTTTTCCAGCTTTTCAACAAAATAGCTTTGCTTGACTTCCTCCTGTGAATTCATACTCTATCTACAGAATTACCAAAAGTCTTCGAGATGAGCCTTTGAACTTGTGAAAGGCAATCATTTTGAATGAAAAGGACAGAAAATATATAAACATGGGGGAATTTAAATAAATTGCCACAAAGAAAATCACGGCGAGGGCAGCAAATTATGTAACGATAAGGCAGCCACCAGCCTAAGCCACAAAATGAGATGTTTTACATGAAACGAACAGCGGTCTAGATTAGAAAGCTTTCCTGTTTAGACATGAAGCCAATTGGGTTGATATCACATGTAGAGAAAATTTGAAAGATAAGTAGGAACTATGAGAATTGTTATAATCCAGCTATAACAAAAAGCTGAAGTACACTGGCTTTTCCCCTCAGAAGTGCTGCACGATAAACATCTTTGATGAAAGAAGTTCATTACTTGTGCGCCGTGTAATGTAACATGCTGTATTATGAGGGTTTGCCAACCTACAGTGAGGCAGTCTCTAATAAAGCCTTGGGCATTTAATGGACATCATTAGGTCAAAACATATAAGAGATAATTATGGTAATTACAAATCCCTTTTATTCACCCTGAGTCTTTGACAAGGAGGTTGTCATTTAAACCTCTTCAAACAAACAAAGAGTTGTTGTCTCGTCCCCTGAATGATGTCCGGTTCCATTTGGATGGGAATTGTCTTCGGATTATCCTTTTTATTGTTTGCTTATTGTGGCTCTGAATAAAGGCTATGTTTGCTTCAGAGAAAACTTGATTAAAACAAGCGATTCACAATTGTAGAATATGACTTGCATTTGCATGGCCCCTTCATTACTAAGGAGACCTCGATCTTAAAAGCAGCCCCATACAAAGCTAATGGATGTGTCTGTTACGTTTATTAAAAAATAACAAAGAAAGCAAGCCCTCTAATATTACAGACATCACCATATGAACTGTGTTCTCTCTTGTTAAATTTAAGCTCCATTAGGGTTGGGTGGTACCATCTTAGTTATGGTTGTGTAAGGGATGCATGATATTATCGGCATGGTATCAGCCGATATTAACGATAAAATAAAATATCGGACATCGACCATTCCATCAAAATAACTCACCGATATAAAAGGCACTGTTTTTTTATTTATATATATTATACGTTTCTAATATACAACTGACAAAGACCATGCAGAATAGCAGGCCGCTCTTGAGTCATTGAGGCTCAGTGGGAACTAACCTGTATAAATAAAGGTTGAATGCAAAATAATAATGTAGTATTTTAATTCCACAGCTATGTAGTCTCTGTCAGTAGGTGTGGGAAAAATACACAAGTATTGATATCGGTTATCGGCCAAATAAGTTTTAACGTATCGGCATATCGGATATCAGCCAAAAATCTAATATTGTGCATCCCTAGTTGTGTATAAAGAGTGTACTGTACTGGTACATAGCATAAACTCTTCTTTTGATTACATTTGTGTGACTTTTGTTTTCCTTGAGCCTACTGGTTATGAGGGTTCAACAAGAAGCACAGTGCAAGTCAAAGTATTACCAGCTACTCTGCCATGTTGACAGCACAATATGCTCACTTCACTACCTATACACTACTTTTTCATTGATAAAATAAAAAATCACTTAGCAGTGCCTTAAATGACAGAGCATTTACAACTTGCGCAAGACAAACCCATCAAAACATGTAACTGCTTTTATTACCCCAACAAACAGGAGAAGAACACAATGCTCTGTGGAACCTAAACCTTAACTGTGAGCAATCAGTTACTGTTATGGTAGAGGTGGCGAGACAGACAATGACCAGAAACAGAACCTGGTAATCAACAATGATGGTGAAATATAACACTTGCTTCCTGTTGTGTGTACTACAAGCAAACCTTTAGATCAGGTATTCAATGGGAAAGCAAAGACATTGGTAAGCCAAGTTTAAAACCAACCAACAAATACATGTCATGTTAAATAGCATAACACTACGAACCTTTTGTTTAATTGCTTTTTACATTGTTCCATTGTGACTGTTTGAACTTTAATCTAAGAAAATGAGGTTAAACATATTGTATTTGAAATGTAATTACACACATTAATAAGACAACACCAAAACATTTCAAGCCAGACAATAATACCATGTACCATATATTTCAGGAAAACTTTTTGCCTTAAAAAAAACTGGATACCACCCAACCTTTAGCCCCATAACACTGGTCCAATAACCAAAATGACAAGCACTTGCTGTATTGGGAGTTGTTCTAATCAAAAATAGAAAGAATGTCTCTATAACAAGTTTATTTTGGTTGAGTTTAACGTGTACGTTACTGTTATTTTTGCCACATAGGTCAACTCAGAAGCAGCCTTTGTAATATTCAATCCAAGCAGCAAAACAGCTGAAATTTTTCATGAAACTACTTTCCAGAGAGACTGAGTCTTAAAAGGCTTGGGTGTTTATTTACAATATGCCTCCAATCATCCTTTGTCACAGTTCCATGTTCATCGTTTTCCAAAACCACAAAAAGACATTGCTGGAGATTCCCTCTCTGCCCTTTCTGCAATACAAACTCCTGATCTGGAGGCATCTTATCAGATCCTGCTTATAATAACAGATTCCCTTGGAGTCGAAGCTGTTGTTTAACTTATTCAACCCCATGGGAAAACCCAGCTCAAACAAGCCAGCAGACATGGGCCAGTCCACAGCAGTTGATGATGTCAGCGGGTCCCTGCAAGCACCAGATTCTTCCAGCACTTTCAATCATGCCTTGTGAGATTACTGCTATAGGATATTACAGTACAAACTATGACCATGTGTCCTGCTGCCACAAAGCTTAGCAACATATTAGAGTTTGTCAAAGCAAGCTATTGCGAGGGAGAGATAGATACAGAGCAGAGGAGAGAGCCATTGACCTTTGTGTCCTTCATATTTGCCTAGCTTCCCCTCAGCCTCAATCTTAAGAGTGAAATCATCTGATCCCAAACATACTGTCAACTGGCTTGTGATGGTGGCAAAGCCAGCAGACATCAATCAATCAGATTTTCCTCTCGTCTATCACACAAGGGTTTTTTTCTGCTGTTTTGCCCGAGCTTATCATCTGACCCAGTGTTATCCATTTTCTGAAGCTTAAAAAACTTGATTATGGTCAAACGTATGTCTGAGATTCACAGAGACATCCTTTACTCGACCAGAAAGGAGGGGAAAAAAATCTGTATCTCACAAAAAAATAAAAAAGAACACAGGCTGTAATGACTTATTTATTTTAAACGAGCCTCTTAATTCCATACTCATGCTGGAAATAAAGAGTTTGAAGCGGTTATCTGCGCTTTTCAGGGATGCGTGATTGTATGAACCTAAGATAAAAATCCAATCTGATATCATAAGACAAAAACGCATTTTAGCTGGCTACAGCACTTGCTCAGTGTCAACAGTTTTTAGTAATTACTAGATAAGCATTCTCTGAAACACACACACACACACACACACACACACACACACACACACACAAAGGAAAATGGGCTGAATCTGGAATAATAGCTGCTGCATTTCTTTCTGGGTGTTTACTGTGTCACTTTACAAAACCTCCTTTAAGATAATAAAAACCAAGAAATGTGCACGTGTCTCTTCTTTTCTCGCACTCACACTAATCTGATTTGCACAGTTTAAAATAAACATGATCAATCACCATCCACCTGTTCCAACTCTTCAGTATATTCTGGTTGCGGCGCTCCGTGCTAATCACACGCAGGCAGATCAGGGCCTCTGATCACATCATGTGTAAGCTCCACTGTCAACAGCTTTACCAGCTTTGCACTGGTGCAAATCTAAATATGGCCGCTTTAAAAGCATTAGCACGTTTTGAGGTTCGCTTTATTTATATACTTCAACGCATTTGAGGTAAATTGTTTATCTGTTTACAAAGCTTTGTCATTAGTGATTTTCCGCTGAACCTTTAAGACGCTGCGAGTTTGTCTGGCGGAAAATGCTGATGAACAAATTGAACTGAAAAGCTCGTTGCCTAATCCTGAACTATCCCTGAACTACAACGCCTGGTGCGTTTCAACTCGCAGCAAAGTTCTGCTTCTCGCTGCACTCCCACAAACACATCCTCAGTAATTCCTGCCAAGCCAGAGATTTCTACTGAGCTATTAGGCCGTCACCGTCTGGTGTGCCAGCTACTATCCTGCTTCTATAAATGGTCCTCAACAAATGAATCCTCGCTATTATCCTTTATTATTTATGGCTAACTTTCTGAATGCATCCGTGCACAATATGAAGTCAGATTTAGCTAATAATTTATCTGCATGCTGTGAGTCATGTTTCTGAACGGCCCCTTTTCTTTCTCTCATCCAAGATTCAGTCTAAACGCTAATATCAGTTTTGACAGATTCCGTGAAAATGTTTTGATCCACTGTGGCTAATTAAATTGAAAGAAACAAAACGATCTTAACAGACACATAAAAGTTATTCATACGCCCGCTGAGGACGACTGACAGATTTCCACCCCTGGACTTTGTTTCTTGAATGTGAAGGCAAGTTCTTGTTGCTGGCTCGGAGCTTGTTTCTCTCCTGCGATACGAGGATGTCAAAGCATCACACAAATGCGATGAACTCAATATCCATATCCATGATACATCAAAGCCTCGGCGCGGCACAAAAATAACCGCAATACCTCAGGAGCCACCTCGGAAATCCTCTTAATTGAGCAATATCTTCATTCCTGATCCATGTGCATCACCAAGGTGAAAAGGGGGCTGTGCAAGTTAAATGAAAGAAGAATTCATGATGTGTGGCAGCCTCTCTTACTCACCCTGGCTATTTCCCCTCTTGGCAGGGGCCAAATAGAGAATGTTAAATGAGGCAATTGTGTCCCGGAGGCAAGATGAGGACAGGGTGGGGGGGGTGGGCAGGCGGTGCCCGTGCTCTCTGCTCCAACCCTGAGGAGCTTTCGGCAACATGATGAGGTACATCCAGGCACCGAGGCTCACCACTGCACAGACAGTTCACACCAGGCCTCTAACTTCCCCTGAGAAGCTGCCACTTTACTCTGTCTGACACGTTGCACATGCTAAAACCACAACCTGCCGTGCTTGATGAGGAAAAAGCAGAGGTGAAATGAAAAAGTACTAATCAAAGCATACGGTCAAACTGCAGAATTAGAAATTAACAAGAGAAAAACGGTGTATATAGAATATTTACTCTAATACAGGGGGTCCCCGGTATCCGGCTGTCCTGGTAACCGGCTGCTTCGCGTATCCGGCCCCCCCCGCCGGTGACGT
>JARVGS010001283.1:33677303-33691262 GCA_031762315.1 Hypsolebias antenori
AAATGTACAGTACTGTACATGTATGTGTTTTTTGAACATTATGTAGGGTACTGTGTTAAGATAGGTGGAGTGCATGGTAACTGTACATGTACAGTCTAAGTGGCAGCTTGTGTGAACATCGGTTTACGTTCAAATCGGTATCCGTCCGGGCCGTTGTAACGGAAATCGAACTTAAACCGAGGACTACCTGTATTTAGTTCAGGCACTTTTAGATGCAGTCACAGCACAGTCTGAGGATACGTCTCAGTCACGCACATCTGGACACATCTGGAATTTTACTCCATTGATTGTTCTCTGTCAGGTTGTGTGTGGATCGGGCATAAAGATCTATTTTCAAGTCAAGTCATGAATCCTATCTTAGGTTTAGGTCTGGGCTTGGACTTGAACTCTCCAGAACATTCAGCTTGTTGTCTTTGAACTGTTTCTGTGTCACTGCATGCTTCAGATCATTGTTCTGCTGAAAAATAAATCTTCTCCCAAGCCCCTGTTGTTTTGCTGACAGCTTCAGATGGTCCAGGATTTATTTTATATATTGCAGCTTTCATTTTACCCTCAGTCGTTACAAATCTTCCTGGGCTGGAACATCCCCATAGCATGATGCTGCCAACACCGTGCTTCACTACAGGGATGGTGAGTTTCTGGTGATGTGCAGTATTTGTTTTCTGCCTAACATGGTATCCTATCTGATGGTCATAAAGTTCTACTTTGTTCTCATCGGACATCAGAACGTTCTTCCATTTCACCGTGGATTCTTCCGCACGACATTTGTTAAACTCTGATAAAGATTTGATGAATTTTCTTCAACAGTATCTTTCTCTTTGCCTCTCGCTCATAAAGCTGCTGTAGAACCCTGGCAACAGTTGTATGCACAGTCTCTCCCATCTCACCTGCTGTTTGTGAGGATGGCATGCTCTTGGTAGATTTACACATGTTCCATAATCCTGCATTTCTTGATGATGGATCTACCAGAATGTCTGGAGATGTTTAGAGCCTTGGAAGACATTTGTTATCCATCCCCCAAATTCATCCATCCATCCACCCATCATCTTTACCCACTTCTTCCTTTTCAGGTCACAGGGGTCACTGGTGCCCATATCCAGCAGTCACTGTGAAAGAGGCAAGTTATACCAGGTCTCCAGTCCATCACAGGGACACACAGAGACAAAGAACATTCACTCTCACTCACACCAAGAGACAATTTAGAGTTACCAATCAGTCTAACATGCATGTTTTTGGTCTGTGACATCCCCCAAATTATATTTTTCAATCACCTTCTCTCAGAGTTGAATTAGGGCAGTCACTTTAAAAAAAAGGGGGGGGGGGGGTGAATATTTATGCATTTGCTTAATTTGCATTACATGTTTTAATTTATTATCTATAGAAATTTGATTTCACTTTGACACAGAAGATTTTTTTTTGCCAAAAATTCTAATTTATATTGATCATGACTGATTTATGACAGTAGTGAATGCATAAAATATCCATCCACCCATTATCTTTATCTGCTTCTTCTTTTTTGGGTCGTGGAGGTCACTGGTGCTGGTATCCAGCAGTTACTGTGCGAGAGGTGGGGGACACCTGGACAGGTCTAGAGTCCATCACAGGGACACAGAGACAAATGAGACGAACAACTATTCAGGGTTCAAGTTTCTCTATTGTCATTGGCATCACGTGGTACAAGAGTTAGAATGAAATTGTGCACTCAAGGTCTCAGTTACACCCAAAATAGCAACTATAAAGTACAATATATTGTACATAAACTACAAGGATCTAAGATATATGATGAACAATAATAATAAATTCACACTCTCATGACAATTTAGATGTGATACAGGCCAGAGATGCACAACTTTGGGAAACGAGATACAACCTGGTACGCACCAGGTAAAAACATGAGTAAACAAACTATTTATGGGAAGTTCCAGGTACGCATGTACCACAATGCATTGCTGCCAAGCCCTAAAACAGACCATAAAAAATACTGGAAAAATCTTCCAAATAAATGCTGTTGGACAATAACTATCCAGTACTCAGGTTTTCTCCTGCTTCCATTTTATATTTGTACAGATTTTAGGCAAGCATGTACCAACAGCTAGCCATCTTGACTTTTTCCATCTAATTTCAAGAAAGTCATTTCTTGAAACTTCGTTTTTCTTTCTCCTTAAATCCAACACAGCTTCTCAGTTTCAGATTATGGCAGCTTTTCAGACACCATACCTGTTGCTTGAGCCCTGATTTTGCTTTTTGATCAGAGGGCCTTTTGACAATAGAAGAAAAGAAGAAGCTGAAGAAGAGGGGAAGGCAAAAGAAAAGATCCTTATCGAATGCTCTCCACCGGACAATGAATTTCCCCCACCATTCAAATGTATCTGCAGAATGCTTGAGTGATTCATTACAGCAGATTCTGAAGTGTGACAATGGACCCCAGAAATGAGTGATGGTATCTTTTTGCTGATTTCATTTCCCTGATCCTCCTTATCCTCCTGGCCTGTGTACCTCTATTAATTAGAAAGTAGGGATTTCCACTCATCAAGTGATGGGTTTCATGCTCTGCTCTGTCACAAATCTCCTGTCCGTGCTATCGCTCTCCTCCCAACCGATGGCTGCTTGGAACGAACACTCCGGCTTCAATCTCCAAAGCAAGCCGAGGTGGCTTTGGCGACTCATAAATATTTATAAACCGATTAGGGAGAGAATAATAAAGTTATAAGACTGTGGCTGCTACCCTTGAACAGCACCATGAATGACTTTCTAAGAAAGAAAAATGGGATCAAATATCCCAAAGTCCACTTTTAACTTCTGTTTTCTTAGCAAATACGTTGGTCTTGATATGACTTTGTTGCTTTCACTTTTTATTGCAGGAACACTCTTAAAAAATAAGCATTGATAAATAATGACAGCTACATGTTGTAATGTGAGCAGTGTTTTTTATATCATCAACATACAAGTTGACACTAAACACACATTCCTTGATTGTGGTATAGATCCACCGTGGTATTGCCACTTTGAGTCAACAATTCCACTTGTTTTTTTTTTTTTATTTAAACGTTACTTCGACAGGTTAGTCTCATTTAGTCACAAGGACTCATTTTCAAGTGAGGAAAGATATGACCAAATAATATCGTGCCTGTTATAGATTGCTATTTGAGTGATCTTACTTTAAAGGATGTTTGTTTTTACAGACTGATAAGCTGTCAACTAGTCTGAAGCATCCTAAACCATTTGGTTTATGCAAACTCTATTTTATAAATTGTTACAAATTAAATTTCTCATTATGTGGTTACTTGCGTAGAACTCCAGATGTGGCAGCAGCTGGCTGGAGCACTTCCATGGCAGGCTGGGTTTGAATTTTCTGCAACAAAGTAAAAGTCTAATGCAAAGGTGGTTGTATAACCGTTTTAAAATTAGTGGTTTTATATAAATCACTGAATTTTCACAATAGTTGTTATTTTAAGATGGAAGGACCTGCTCTGTTTTAGCTGCTTTCACACCAGCTGTTAGCTCATCAGCTACATTTCTCCAAGTTGAGGTCATTCAAAGAGCAATCTACAACAGATAAGACTATATTTATTCATAACTTTTACACCGAGCCCACTTCATATTGTTCAAAATATCCTTTTAGGTTGTGAGTTGGTGAACCAATACATTTTAAGATGTGCAGCACTTGTTTTCAGCGCATGATGGAAACACCTCTCGATTGTTTCTTCACATTTTTGACAACAGAATTGAAACCTAACTGGACCAATTGCCTTTCTGCCACCACTGTGTAAATAAAGTGTCACATATGAACATGAAAAACACAATGTTATAACAATATATTTAGAGCATTACTGTCAAATGTTTTCCTGTTTTTGCTGAAAAACATTCACATCACATTATAACATAAAAATATTTCTCATCCAAATAAAATGATACCAAATTATTACAAGTCAAAACTGGTAATTCATTTAAAACCAAAAACATTAATTCTAAATGTATTGTTTTATTTATAGTTGAGGTTGCAGTTTATCCTCAAATGATCCTTAAAAAATAAAAAACAGAGAAAAAGCCATCTTTATTGATCTAACCCAGTGCATTTGTCTTATTTTAGGTCAGTCTCACACTCATCTTCTCAACAAAACACCATAAAAATCTAAATGAGTGATTCAGAAGTGTCAAACTGAAAAAGCTTGCGTTTGCTGTCAGGCTGAAAACAAGACTGCGTCATATCCCAAAATACATCTTGCTCAAGTTTTTCACAGACGGTTTGACTCCTGAAAGCACCATTAATTATTGATGCTAACCTGCACAGCAGAAATGGTCAATTTTCCTGCTGTCTCAGTGACTAGAAGGCTGCTGGAGGGCAAAGACCTGCAATTAACCGTTATATGTGGGAGGCCATTTTCAGCAGCATCCACTCACATTAGAAGCATGACAGCAGAGAGGCCGAGTCTGAACTGCACCACTAATTATTCTCTCCCCCCACCCCCATTCCCTTAAACAATAAGACATTTAGGTTGATTAGTCTTTCTAATTAGGTCATGCTTCTGAAACCAGTTGGCTTTCATACATCATCTTTTACCTGCCTTTAAACTTAAACCATCATACCAAACCAGTGTTGACAGGCTCACGTGTGAGAGAGTCCTAGTAATAAACGTCATGTATGGATTAGATTTTTTGGTAAATTTGTCATATTTTATGACATTTCGGCGTGCAGAAGTCAAGAACATCACAAGTCGACTCGTACACGTATTGAGTTCACCGAGCGATGAAACCACAAGATCCATTTAACCCCAAGATGCTGCTTTCAAATAACAGTTAAATCTGATACGACACCCCCCTCCCCTCCTTCCCATCAACACACAAGGACATGACTGGGCAGAAAAAGGAGAGTCCTCATCTGTAAGATTAGCTTTGGCAACTCTCCTCTGGACGTCAGATCAGCAGAGTAAATTATATTGAGATCCTCTCAGAGATGACAGATGAAATCTGTCTCTGGGCTTGACGTGGAGCTGCAGGTGATACATGATATGTGATAAGGTGGTGATGTCACGGCCGCAGGTGGCACTACCCCCCCCCCCCCCACACACACACACACATGCACCCATCTCCTTCTGTGTAAAATGGCAGCTCTGTGAGCAGCTCACAGAGAACTTTTATCTCTCCCCATCTGTGCGGTCTCAGGCGCGATCTTGGAGTTCAGCCATCTCAACCTTCATGGCATTCAAAAAAAGAGGGAGAAAGGGGGGAGGATAGACAGAAAAGGGAGGCAGGAAGGGTGACGCTGGCTCTGTGGACTGGTTTGAGTTGTTGCTGGTTCGAAGCAGCATTTCTGTTCATACAGTTTATATTTCCTCTCACTTTGAAGGATACAAAGATCCATGTAAGAACTACATCTTCTATTTTACATATTTCTGTTTTAACAGCAATTAAATCCACTCAGAACTGACACAAAAAGCAACAAACATAAACATAGTTATGTTAAATAATTGTGTTGAGCATAAATGTCATAAATATCAACCAGCCTGTCAGAGTATTGTCTACTTTATAAAACAATCCACTTTTTGAATTAACTTCCTATTAATCAGTTTATTTATTTATTTTTAATTTCAAACTGTTTTATTCTGGTCACATGGGAAGTCCTAAATATTTTTTTACAGAGGACTTTTAACATCCAGTGTTCAGTTAATAAATACCACTTTAATTAATGTTCACCACTGTAGAGACATGATCCTAATTCCAACTTTATCAAAATATGTTTTATGATCATGTCTTCTTGGCTGCCGTACCACTTTGACAACAAGAATGTGTTTAATCTTTTTTTTTTCTTTTAGTTTTGTGGCATCAGCATTCGGACAGATGACTCGGTGATAAAAGATG
The DNA here is from genome assembly GCA_031762315.1 of Hypsolebias antenori. NCBI lineage: Eukaryota > Metazoa > Chordata > Actinopteri > Cyprinodontiformes > Rivulidae > Hypsolebias > Hypsolebias antenori. Next base: position 33,683,163 of record JARVGS010001283.1, read on the forward strand.
AGTCCTGCAGTCTTCCACTCGTCTTTAATCAAAGTGTTAACTCACATCAGCTGCACTTCAGACCTTCACTCACCAGCACTGAGTGAACTTATGAACATCACAGCTTAATAGCCTGATTCATGCTCAGTAATGCAGCTAAAGAAGTTAAGTCAGGTCCTCTGGATGGTTTCTTTCTGTGGAAATGTTTCATCTTTTATCCAAAGGACTTCATCAGTCCAAGGATCCACAACAAACTGAGTCTTGTAGCAATTTATTGGCTGTATTTATAAGACTGAGTTTGTTGCAGCTCCTCGGACTGATGAAGTCCTTTGGATGGAAGACGAAACGTTTTAACAAAATAAACCATCCAGAGAACCTGACTTAACTTTGTTGGATCACGGCTTAATGTTTCTTACAGACTGAGATGGGTACGGAGCCCCAGAGGGGACATGCAGGATTTTTTTTCTTTTGCCTTCCAATGCAGTATTTCAGTGTTATCTTGCAGACAGCAGCAACAATGGAACAGACACTACACCCATATTTGAGGTTTTTATTTTATTTATAAATTTGTTCATTTTAAAATACAATATAAAACAATATAAAAATGGAGTTCATGGAGTTTTATTTTGAAATGGGTCATAAATATAAGGATATCCAGTCTGTGCTTGCCAAAAGGCATGCGAGTCACATCAGAGAGCAACATTTAAAAAGAAGACTTGGTACAAGAAGACATCATCGTCCCAAGATTACTGTGAGGTAACGCAAAAGAAAAAAAATCCCCCTCATGACCCCTCTGGGGCTCCGTAGTTATTGTACATGCCACTCAAAGAAAAAAAAAAAAGTATGATGTCCCTTTTCATCTATTTTTCTTCACTTTTAGATCATGCATTTTAGCCAACAAGTCAAACAAGCTGACCACTTCATCTGTCTGTAAATCTGCTTGTAGTTATCTTGTAGTTAATCTATCTGAGCTGAAGTGAGTTAATTAAACGAGCTGTCTGCCCACCTTTGGCCAGCTGCTGCTGTAGCCGAAACCTCTGGGGTTTAAGTTCCCATGATTCACTGCTTCAGAGGGTCAAATGTTTTAGGACTACTGGAACAGGGATAATGAAACATCCATTTATAGACTGAAGCAAAACTGTTTTTTCCCCCCATTGAGGTGACATGAGATACGAGGCACACAAGGAGTAATCCAGAATTCCATGTGTTAAAAAAATAATAAAAAAGTTTAGTTAATGGCTTCACCCTGAGCTGCAGCTTGCTCTGCCAAGTCTTCCTGAACAAACAGGTACGCCTGTTGTTTTTTGATAGGGACATCTTCCCACTGCAGACATCCAGTGCAGCTTCAAGGCTTTATCGTTTTCAAATGAGGGGAAAGTAAATATATGTTGCTTGTCAATAATTAGGAATGCCTCGTCTTTTGTTTCCATGCATGTTGTTGTCAATATGCCATTTCTGGACTCGGCTGCACTTCAGAGATATAAAGGCTGAGCATGTTGTCGTCCCGGTGTTGTGATATTACGTATGGCCAACTTCTTTTATGTTAATGGATAAACAGGCTAAACAGTGCATCAGCTCTCAGGCTGGTTTACTTTTTATTATAAACTACATCACAGATAGTTTAAAGGGGGTTTTCCCTATAAAGTCTTTGTAAAACTTAATTAATTTCTACTTTTGTTTAAGAAAAAACAAAACAGACAGGAGGTCAGAGCCAAGACACAACATTCAACTAAATAGCTTTGAACTACAGATAGTTTTTATTAATTAAATTGGATTGCAAGTTATTTAATCAATTTCAGAGCATATATATATGCACATGTGTGTGCGTGTGTGTGTGTGTATGTGCACAGAAATGAAGGGAAATCATCTGTTTGCAATGCTAGCAGCAGTGCTGCCATTTAAGGTCTCACTAATTAACCTCCATGTTGATAATGTGCTTAATTACTTTATATTGTGATTTAGTTTGCTCTTATAGAGGTTATTCTCTCTTTTAGATTGAAGAAATAATCTTACACGCCTCAAAGGTGTTGAGCGGAGAAAGCGATGCCCCGGTGAAAACGGTGGTGCGCGCAGGCATCTGTGGGTAGACGTTGTGATTATCGCCACGCCAACATCAGTGGAGAGAGTTTGACACCTGGCCAAGAGAGAGGGCAGCATCAGGCAGCGAGAACCTTACAGAGGAAAGCAGGCGGGTGCTGTCGAGGGGGGGGGGGGGGGACTTCATGTAATTTTGTCCCATCACCACACCGGCCCTGTGTCCTATCAGGCAGAAGACCTCTCATCACCTTTACATTTCTCTGGGCTCAGGGAAAACATGGGTTTGTGAAAAATTCAAAGAAGAAGGAAGTGGCAACACAAAATGGAGGTGAAGTGAAACTCTGATCCTCTGCCTTTTGAAATCTGGGGGGAGTCGCCACGCAGTAATTTACTGGCAGTACAAACGCACGTCCTTTGAATCTGGTCGTTAAAACGAAGAAGATGAAACACTAAAAATGTATTCACCTGCAAAAACCAGTCTGTGCTGCCGACTGAGTCACACTGCACAGTAAACTCATGGACATAAATAAATAAATAAGCTAAACATAGAGGGAACTTTAGGAAACTGCTTCCGTTTTGGCGGCAATGTTTGAGCACAAACAACGAAAGTGAAACCCGTACGGTAATTCTGCTGTAGCTCTTTAAGCATGACTGACAGGAAAAATGAACACAGAGCTAAGTTTTCAACTCGGTTTTAAGTTTATTATGTACATGCCATTTTATAAACCTTTGCATTAGTTGCCAACAGCACAGCATTGAACATTCTGTTATTTATGTGGGGGGCACCACTTTTAGGGGTGCTCATTGCCCCCTCCAGGTCCCCTTTTGTGGTGCCCCTGAGCTAAAGTAATCATTTGTCACCATTTAACTCCAAACGGGAGTTTGGCACGGTTTCTTCTTTTTTTTTTTTTTTTTTTTTTTTTTTTTTTTTTTTTTTTTTTTTTGTTTTTTTTTTGATACAACCTCCTGGATTGAGCAGATTGTCAATCCAGTCAGAATTAAACTTTTTTCTTTTTTTTTTTTTTCAAATTAGATGCAACATATCTTGAAAGACTTCCCTCTAAGTTTCATATTTTCTAATGGATTGCACATAATTGATTGTATTATTATTTTTTTTAAATTATACTTTCACATCCCTGCAGTTTAATGAAGGTGGGTTACAAGCTTTTATTACTTTTATTTAGATAAAAAAATTAAAATGTTTATCACACTTTCACCCATTCACATTTTAGTTATATATTCATCATAAACGAGTAAAATTAAAGAATAGAGTCAACCATAACAATGACTTAGGTGCAATAAAATAACGGGTGAAAAAAAAAAAACCCCCCCCCCCCCCCCCCAGTTTATTGTTGATTTGTGGCATAAAAACCTTCATTACTCGGGTTTGTTTTTGAAAAACGTCATAAAAATCATCCCATTAAACTGAAGCAAATCAGCTAAATACACCTTCACATGGTAATGACATGGGATTGCTTGGAGATAACAACCCACACCTGCACCCCCCCACCACCACACAGTGTGTTTGTGTTGGACAGTGAGGACAACACCTGCCTCCTTCCTGTTAATGGTCTTTTTAATTCGTGGCTCAAACCCATTTAAAAGCAAACGCTTCCACAATTTGCTTAATTTCTGATGTCATTTTCAGCCTGTAATTACTATTCTCTCCCTCGTATTTATCAGCCGGCGTACCTGCAATGACAAAAATAAGACCTTGACACCACTTTTACTGAATCAAAACAGTATTTAATTTGATGTCTTTGGCCGTAAAAAAAAAAAAAAAAAAAAACATTGTTCGAGGGACGTAATTAGGATAAATTTATCTCCTTCTTTTATTTATTTTTATTTTGGGGATATTGCCAAGACATGTGGGACCTTTATGATAAGAAGGAGGAAGAAAGCGTTTGAACGTTGCTGTCCAGTATCTTAGAGTTATTGTGAATGGCTTTCTGTAAAATTAATGGCGTGGGGGGTGGTTTGCAGCAGGGCCGTGGTAAAACAGGAAGCAGATGTGGTTGCAGGGCATCCAGGTAAGGAAGCAGTCGTTTCCTAAACGCAGCTCTGACACAGACACAAACTCAACGTGTAAAAGGCCAAATAGGAACTTGGATTGTTGACACTGTGTGTTCCCAGCACTCCAAACACTCCCTTTCTTCTTATTTCTTGCATTTTGACTCACTTTATTTTCCAAGATCATGTTGATTATTACACACAGTTTCAAACAATGAAACATTTCTCTACTCAGTGCTCTTTTTTTAGCTTTAGTGAAAGGAAGCAGCACTATAAAACTATTTTTTTTCATACAAAATGTATAAATTATTCATGGAGTGTGCTTTTAATTCTTGCAGCCACTTCTTTGGACTGCACAGAAATATATGCACATGAGGAGGAATATGTGCGAGACAACTGCTCCCAGCAGAGTGAAAAATTACTCTCGGGGAAACAAACAGATTTTTGTGAGCTTGTTCTGCTTCTGTGTACAGCCAGATTTTCTGTACACAACCTGCTATATGTTATGTTGTCAAGACTGATATTTTTTCTGCTGCGAGGGAAAATTAATTGCAAAGAGAGGGCTGAGAATTTGTTTTCATATTGGCTCGGTAGGACTGAGTGCCAGGATGGAGGAGGACAGCTGTGGGGGAAGGCTGGCCGACCCGCTGCCTTCTGCCTCTCCCATGCCTTGCTGCACAGAGTCTGTGACAAAACAAGCCTCCAGGAATACTGGGCAGACACTGGGAGCCGCTCTCTGGGAGCCACACTATTTCCTGCAAGAACCAAAAACTGTCACACTTCCAGCATGGCCTCCACTTCTTTCTCCAAATTGAATACCGTATTTTCCACAGTACACGTCGCACCGCCCTATAAGTCGCATCAGTCCAAATATGTCTAATAAAGTGGAAAAATCCATAAATATGTTGCTTCGCCGTATATGTCACATCTATTATGCATGACCATTGATATGTCACATTTGTTACGCGTCACCACTGACAACCATGTCATGGGAGCATGCACAGGAGGACTTCAACACCAATTTAACAAGATTAACACTTAAAAATATTATTTTGTTTGCTCAAAATTATAGTAAATGTGTGTCTCAGTCTAACTTTTCTTTATAAATGCACTTTGACAGGCAAGTCAGCTGCATTTCAAAAGCCTATACTCGGAAGTAGGAGCATGCATGGGACGAGTCACTGTACATTTCTTCACAATTTAAGACGATAAACACCTAAAAACAATTATTTGTTTGCTCAACATTATAGCAAAGGTGTGTCTCAGTTGAACTTTTACTTAATAAATGCACTTTAATGGCCAGATCAGCTGCATTTTGCCAGGGCAGCACAGCAAAATGAAGCTGATTTGACTGTTGCTCCAGGCATGATCCCAGAGCTGGACAAAGGTGGCAGACTGTGGCAAACCGATTGTGTCATTAATAGCCACTTTTACCTAATACATGACACAATAGCATGCCATACCACTCAAGTGCCATCTAGTGGCTGAAAATAGTAGTGTTCAATATTTTCCATGTCAGATTGAATGAAAACGGTCATATCTCTGTCAAAAATTGGGTTATAAATAAGGGGGGAAAATAAGTTGCTTTGGCATATAAGTCGCAGGGTATGCAAACTGGGCAAAAAGTTGTGACGTATACGCCAGAAAATACTGTGTATGTAATTAAAGGATACTGGTTTTACACAGCTACAAGGAAAATTAAGAACAATGAACTGGATATTGACATTTGACTTCCATTTTATTGCAACCCAGCACACGCTGCTATTTTATGATGCATCAAAGACAATTTTTACCACCTGATTTCCTATAGGCAACAGATTAACATGCAAACAATCATGTGTTAACACTGTCATCACATTAAATGGTACTATCAGTTGTCATTATTGCATGAAAAATAAAAGTAGTCTTTGCTGAGAACACCTGTATGATTACAGGCTGTTATTTCCTATTACCACTGCACACATCATCTTTATGAGCCTGTGATCATTATTTTTATTTTTTCTTTAAAGCCCATACTGTTAATAAAAATTGACTCTCACATTGTGGACCACATCAGCAGCAAACTTCACCTCTGTTTTCCTCAGCATGTGCTCACTGATTGTTATCCTGCCAAAATGAAATATTTTCAGGCTTCCTGGCCTACTGAAAGATAAATTTTGACCGACTTTCAAAGCTAACACTTATAAGTTGTGCAATAATCCATTAACATTCGTAGAATGGGCCTAAACAGACCACAGTATAAATTATTGATTGCATTTCTCTTAGTGGCGGATGGTATTGTTGTCATCACAGCTCAGTGGGTGGCACTTCAGATTACATCGTCCATGTTATTGAGGTTTTTTTTTTTTTAATCTTTAATTTGTGGATTAACCTTTTAAAAATGACACCTACATATTTTTCCTATTAGGCTTTTGTGGAAGCTAGTATTAAAATGTATTTGTGTTAAGTATTTGTAATATTCCTATTTTCAGGTAACTTTAAAATATATTTTTAGGATTAAAAATTAAAGACACAAAATATAACTCACTTGGAAGTCAAATACAAGAATGTTTTATTTCAGAAAAAAAATGAATACATGTATGTATTATGACAAAATGTATTTGTTCAGGCAAGGCTACTGATAAGATCATATATTTTAGCTATATTTAGCAGGATTTCTTCATGCTCTGCTGCTGCTGTCACTTTGTCAGGGAATCATCTTTAGTTAATCCGAACAGCGGCATTAACACATCAACAGAAGGCGTTCTCATCTTATCTTTTTACGTCTCAGCTAACAGGGAAATCCAAAGTTGTCTCTGCCCTTCATGCTCTGCTGAGGAAATTCCTGCAGTAGGTGAATTTCATTATGACACCACTTGACTGTATTAAATCTGAACTGGTCAGAGGGAATCAAAGCTGACATATTTGTTCACAATGTCAGAAAGGGGAGTTCACCATTTGGATGACAGAGGTCAGAGATGACTTTTGTCGCTACGTCTTCACATGCTCGTCATCGTTGATGCACATGAGCTCCGTCATGTGTTATTATTGATGCAGAGCAACTTTGTCACCACGTTACAGTTGTTTGTCAGCTGTCAGATAATAGCTACTTTGAGATATTGCATCCAAACTGACTCCTAAGCCTCTTACGCCTTCAGTCCCGCTGCCAGCAAAATTCTGCTTTTTCCTTCCCGCTGCGTCTGATTCCTTGTTTTTTGTGTAAGCCTTCATGTTCCCTGTGAACGATCAGCCATCATTACTTGACAGTTGCCTCTGACACGAGCGACACAGTTCAGTCTTGAAATTAGCTTACAAGAAGCTGACAGCCATGGGGGTGTAGTTTTGCCTCCATTTTTGGAAAATATTGTTAGCAGCTGGAGCAACGTAGGCCAGTGATCAGGCAGAAAGTCTGGTCAGTTTGATATTGTGATGATTACTGCTGATCAAAGAGGGACTTTGAAAGCCTGAATGAGATTCTGACAGGATGGCCATGAGCAAAATACCACAATTTTATGTTTTTTAATCATGATTTATGCACTTTTAATTAACAACAGAAATGCAAGTGCTGCTACAACAGTATCACATATTACTTGAAAATGATAAGTGCAATAGAATAATCGTCCCTAATTTAAGATTTATTCATAGTTATTTTAATATTAGTGCACAGATCTAAAAAAAACAGACGTGTACAGTTACTCCGATTAAAGTTTGTGTTAGCTTTTTCCTGCACTTGGAGCGTATTTTAAACCAATAAGTGCTCAGATGTTCCTATACGTAATTTTTTTCATTTACAATAACATGTAGGCGGCTATTTTTTATATATAATCACAAGTGTTGCAATACATTTTTAGGTTTAACGCCCAAAAATCTGAAGGCAGTTTTATACCAAGATTATAATTTTTTGCAACCTTGTCAGTAACATTATATATATATATATTTGACCTGGTCTATTACCATGGCATGACTGAGTTGTCTGCTGGATAAAGTGTACAACTAACCACTTACATCATTTTAACAAGTGTAGTGAGATACCTCCATGTCCAATCCTCTCCCAGATGACCTTCTGGTGGACAGAACTGGTAATCCCATTAATTT
>JARVGS010001283.1:33725526-33737475 GCA_031762315.1 Hypsolebias antenori
CGCATAATAGGTGCGACTTATAGAGCGGTGCGACATATTTATGGATTTTTCCAAATTATTGGACATAATTGGACAATACGACTTGTAGAAAGGAGCGACCTATCAGGCGGAAAATACGGTAACTACCATTTAACATATCAATGGCACATGCCTAATGATGTGTCATGTATCACTGGGCACTTTTTACTCAAATTCTTAAACTTTTCTAGTGGGTACACTCCGTTTGCCCACGTATCACAAAGACTACACCACTGGTTTACAAAAAGGTCGATGGGCAGTAACTGCACTCATCAAAACTTCAGACATTTTCTAGTCTTATGTTTTAAATGTTTTTTTAAAAATGTTGAGAATAAATAGAAATCAAATTTTCCCACAACTCGAGATGGCTTATTCAGGATGTATGAGTGATCAAATTCACAGACATGGATGTATTTATCTCGTGTAATATAAAGGATTGGTCAAAATCAAGAAGTGTTCTAATAATTTCACCTGTTTTTGAATGGAAACCTATGGGTCCTTTACTTCTCAGGGATCCTGCGTGTAAATAGCCGAGTTTACTTCTCGAGCTTTGTGCTGTGAGTGCATAATTGGATTTATTATTAACATAATCGGACATCATGAACGTTGCCTCGGATAGTCCCATGTGAACTGCACTGCTCCTCTAAACCTAAACCAGGTCCCATGAGCTGCTCTTTGTTCCTTTTTATTTCAACCAAGCTGTTGTAAGAATTTGTATTCATGAGCTTAAATTGAGGAACATTTTCTAAAACGTTCATCACAGTTAATTTCACAAAGCTGAGTTAGAAAAGTTAGACTGAAATTTGTATTGACCTCTGTTGAAAGTGAAGGCAGAGCAATAATATTAAATGTGTGTATGTGTGTGGGGGGATGGGGGGTTTAATGAACCAGTAGGCAAGTTTTATTGAAGCTCTCAGAGTCAACTTCATTCAAGATGGTTGATCTCAGAAATAACAGAATAACTCTAACTTAGTAAACTTTACAGATACTGACCTAACATTGGGTGTGGTAGTAGTTGAGCCTGCTCCCCAGTCCTACGCTAACAAATGGTATAAGATATTTGATTAAAATTTCATCATGAACTTGTTTGACGCAAACTCTCTTTTAGCAAAATATCTCATAAACCAATGGACTTTTATTAACTAAACTTTCAGTAAATAATCACTGAGTGTACAGCGAATTAACTTTTATGCCAATAGATTATAAGATGGCTGTTAAAGTAAAAAAAAAAAAAAAAAAAGATCTTTCAGTTGTCAGGCTCCTCTCTTGTGGAACCAACATCCAGTTTCTGTCCATGAGGATGACACATTGTCCAGTTTGAAGATTTTCCTTTTTGATAAATCCTATAGTTAGATTTGGCTTGTTCTGCTGCTATAGACTTAGACTATATTTAACATGTGATTCATGACCTGCCATTTTGTATCTGTTCTTCTCAAACCCAGACGGTTGAAGCAGATGGCCACTTGTCCTGAGCCTGTTTCTGCTAAATGTTTCTTCCTCATGAGGGAGTTTTTCCTTTCTACTGTCACCTTCATGCTTGCTCAAGATGAGAGTTCTGCGATGGAGCTAAATTCAAAGCAGTCTGTTCATCAAATAAATAATGTTAACTTATTATTTTTATGTGAATGTTTCTGTTCAGTGCCCTGAGATGACTTCGGTTGTCACTTGGCGCTATTTGAATAAACTGAACTGAATTGAATTTCTCATGAACCAGAGGAAAGTCTTTTGGAAACTCTCAGAAAATAAACATTGGATGTACACCTTAAACTGATTACCACTGAAGCCAATGCAATTCAATACCACAGCTAAACATTCACAGACACAAAAACAACCATAACTCAGTCAGTTTTACAGATATTGGTATAATATGATATTGATGTAGTAGTAGCTGACAGTGATACACAACACACTCTGAGAGTGACATGTTTTGATACTGCTTATGATTGTGCCAAACATTATTTTCAAGCCATTTCTAAACATTAGATGGTTTTAGTGTAAAGAGATAGCAGGTGATATGCATTTTTTAAAGGAATGCTTGGCCTTTGATTACATTTTTAGCACAGATAGTTAAAACACGGGCAGGACGGTGGCACAGTGGTACAGCTGCTGCCTCTCAGTGAGCAGGTTACCATAGTTAAAATCCTGGCTGGGGGCCTTTGCATTTTCTCTTCATGTGTGTGTGGGGGTTTTCTCCTGGTACTCTGGTTCCCTCTCACAGATCAAAAACATGCATGTTAGACTGATTGGTAACTCTAAATTGTCTCTAGGTGTAAGTGAGAGAGTGAATGTTTTGTCTCTATGTGTCCCTGTGATGGACTGGAGACCTGTCCAGGGTGTCCCCCACCTCTGGCACAGTGATGGCCGGATATGGACACTGGGCGACTCAAAAAGGAAGAAGTGGATAAAAGATGATGGATGGATGAATGGACACTTGTATACTGCATGTATTTTCGAAAAAAATATAATGAGCATTATTTGGCCATTCTGTGTAAAATGAAGAAATAATCATCCAAAAACACTCAGCCATGGTGGAGATTCAGTGATAGGGTTCATTGTGAGTACTCTGTTCTGTTCATCTCTGAAGACGAACAGAAACTCTTCACAGATAGAGGTGGAACAGAAGCGTACTGAAGACTGAAGAGCAGAGACGTGAGAAACACTGAGCTGCTCGGACATGATGCTGGAGCAATGCAGCCTGTGTGGGGTGAACTCCCACCTTCTCTTTCTGATGCATAAATACCCAGCCTGAACCCAAGCCTGCCCTGACACACACACACACACACCACACACACAGCATCCATATTAGATGCACCCCCTAGTTACTTCTTAATTAACACCTCAACAGCCATAATAGAATCATTTCCCCTCTTTCTGAAATCCCTTTGAAATTATGCAGGATTAAGGAAAGTTGGTAGCTAAATTGCTGTGTGCATCTGTAATTTAATTGCATCTGAGGCTATTAATTAATAAGGTGCCTCCTTTAATAGTTAATGTATAATTGCTATTAATTAACTACCAGTCTTGATTTAAAAAAAAAAAAAGTCACCAAAATCAAACAAAAACAATTAGCTTTCAGAGGTAAGCATCTTTTAAAAGCCTCATTATTGGTACTAGAGGTAATATACAGGAGTTTGAATGATAAAGAAGCCAGTGTAGATTTTAATTTGGTTGAAGAGAGAGGGAAAACAGTTAACATCCATAAGGGAATTACTATGTGGTAATTATGGGATAAGCTCGTTGTAACATGATAAATAATGCTGAGTCCGTCCCCTCCAGTTAGGTTGTTCCTCTTCATATTAGGCTGGACTGTGGTTCCATGTTTTGTGTTGCAGCAAGTCAAACGTTATTCCTCAGCACTGTGGTAAAAACCAAAAGAAAATTATTAAAGATCTGGCCTTTGTTGAAAGAATGCACATTGTCTGTTGACGATCATGTGAGAAATTCAAAAATGATCATTGTTTTATATTGAAAAATGACAAAGTGTAGCTGTTCTGTTCAGATTTTGAAAACAACAATATGCACAATCTCATGTGATGTAACAAGATAGATGCTCAGAATTCGTGTTGCCACTTTGAGCTTCAGCCACATCAAATTATATCACAAGATCTTTGAAACTGACTGAGTCATAAAACTTTTTGTGTTGTCTAATGTCAATTAGCTGTAGCAGCTGTCATTATTTGAACTGTCTCTAAAAGTTAATTATCTGTAGATGTACTTCCTGAAAATGATTTAAAGTCCATCTAGAAGTTTGTAAGATATTTTGCAAACACAGAGATGAAGCTGACACAAACTAGTTAATGGCAACATTTCAAAGGTCCTGAACAGTTTGTTAGTGCAGAACATGTGGATCACTCTCCACTACTACCACTGCAAAGAGCAGATTAACAGCTGCCGAGCTCACTGAGCCATAGACATGTTTGAGGTTTGTTAAGGTCAGCTGGCTGTGGCAGTTACAGCTGTGCCACCAAGGAGGGTCCAGGGCGGCGGGAGGGACGGGGATTCATAAAAAAATTGCACAATGGGTTAATGCATTGTATAAAATACAAAGTTTATATGTTTGTCCTTTTTCTGTCCTTTAGTTTCCAGTTTTGGCCTTTTACAAAAGGTTTTTATAACCTATTTTTGTTCATAAAATACACAGCAACTAGCAAATGAAAATGATTTTTAATTAACTACATGAAGTGGCTGCCTCTCAGCAAACAGGTCCCTAGTTCAAGTCCTGGTCTGGGGGCCTTTCTGTGTGGAGTTTGCATGTTTTCTCCGTGCATGTGTGGGTTTTCTCCCACAGACTAAAAACATGCATGTTAGACTGATTGGTAACTCTAAATTGTCTCTAGGTGTAAGTGAGAGAGTGAATGGTTGGTTGTCTCATTTGTCTCTGTGTGTCCCTGTGATGGACTGGAGATATGTCCAGGGTGTTCCCACCCCTCCCACAATGATTGCTGGACATGGACACTGGCGACCCCTGTGACCCAAAATGGAAGAAGTGGGTAAAAGATGATGGATGGATAGATGAAGTGGCGTTTTTATTTATTTTATTTTTTTACTTGAAAAAGCTTGTTTTGTACAATGTACAAATTAACAATGTACATTTGGCTTTTTTATGGAAAATAACAATAATTATAATATAAGGACAATTCATGGCATAACAAGTGTCTGTAACATAATATTAAAACCAAATGTTATCTGTCCTGGTCTTTGCACATCGTATCTGTAAATCTGTATCTTGAGAAACTGAACTACATTGTTGGACACTCTGTAATTCTCATGCAACCAAAGTTTTCAAATCACATTTACGTTTTGGTGTGCCGTCGGTGGCCCCCACTTTGCCACCATTAAAATAATTCTGGAGGCACCACTGGGCAGCTGTACTGAATGAGATTGTCTCCAAATATTAATCTGTTGTAGATTTACATCCAATGATTATTATGAGGTATTTTAATCATAAACATGCTCATGAACGCACACAGAGTCACAAACAAACTAAGACATTTATTGTCTGCATTTGTCTTTTGTCAGCAGCTGACAGTATTTTTTAGGCGATTATGCTTTACGTTATACAAGTTTGCTCTTTTTTGTCCCCTGTCACGGAGCAAAAAGTGTAACTGGAAATACCCCCAGTCAATTCAATGGTGCATTTTGTGAGCATGATAACTTGAAACATAAGTGACATATCAACTTCCATTTTGGTGTGTGGGAGGCGTAATCCATGTACAGTAGTCCCTCGCTACTTCGTGGTTCAACGTTCGCAGATTGGCTGTGTCGCGGATTGTGGACATACAGTCCATAATATTGTACAAAAAAATGTACAGGACACACAATTGTAAACGTTATTATTACTCACACGATTGGGACAGTAGTGGATACAGTACTGTACAGTAAAAAGATAACGAAAAAATTAAATACTTCGGACAGGCGCCGCCATTTTGTAGTTTTCTCTCAGTAAGCCTACACTGTATTCCCACTCATAATGACCACATTTCCCATAAGGCAACAGAGCCCCACCCAGAAGTCCTGTATCCTTCTACTGAAACAGACAGAGGTAAGGTTTTGAACTGATCGCTGCCCAGCAGATGCAGAGAAGCTGCACTGAACACACCGAACTGGACCAGAACCAGAGCAAAACCAGACTTCCAGAAAATAAATACTATACTAAAATAAATATAATGTTGCTACCTCGTGGCATTTCACTTACTGCGGGTGGGTCGGAACTGAAAACCTGCAATAAACAAGGAACTACCGTGTAGGCTATGTAAAATTTGTAAGCAGGAAAACTTAAAAAATAAGCAACAGACCAACTTATTTCTTAGTGTGTGGTTGTCTTTAGGTGTAAGAAAGTTTCATTTCAGAAACTGGGTTCCCATGCCAGAAATCCAAGATGGCCGCCACCATATATACATGCAAATCTTGTGAGCGTGAGAAGTTGAAAACTAAACTGTTACCATATGTATAAGTAAATAGGCCAACTAGTTGATGAAACAATGCTTTCTAGATTTTATGTTGCAGAAAAGTAAAATTTTCTCAAATGAATGGGGTGGCCAGTGTGGTGGCCAAAGATATGTCTATGGTGACCATAGCCACCACTGACTACCCCCTGACTCTGCCATTGTACCTGGTAGTGAATAAAATTGCACCCTTTACTTGCCAGGATCCCTCACTCTGCTCTGCCTCAGACAAGCAAAAAGCCTACCCCTGAATATCTTGCACCAAAAACATTTAGATTTACTTTCATTCCTTGTTCAGTTCCAGTCCCGTTAAACACTCTTCTCGAAAACTACAAACATCCACAGTTCAAATCCTTCGCATGTCTTATCTCTAATTTTACAGCTCATGGTAAAATGTTAAGAACATACAAAAACTACAGTATGTCCAGAACAGCGCTGCCAGGGTCCTGATGAGAGTGAGTAAGCATGAGCACATCACCCCTGTACTCCGTTCACTACACTGGCTTCCTGTTTCTGCCTGGATCACTTACAAAATGTATCTGCTCACCTTCCAATGCTTGTATGGTAATGCACTCTCTTATTTAAAAGAACTTCTCACCCCTCATTGTCCTTCATGCACTCTCTGCTCTTCCAACACTCATCTTCTTCTCACGTCCAGGTCTCGGTCTCGCACAACAGGAGACTGGGCTTTCTCCTGCGCTGCCCCTCGGCTGTGGAACGCCCTGCCTTCATATCTGAGGGCCGCACAGACATGTTTTTTAAAAGGTCTTAAAACCTTTATTTTTACCCAGATTTATAATTGATTGAATTGTACTTTTGTTTTTAGTGCACCCATAGTTCTTCTTTGAGTATTTTATCCACATTTTGTGCATTTTAAGTTTTTGATGTGATCATTCTGAAGCATTATCCTCCTGGTTGTTCCTACTCTCGATTGCATTTATGGTTGCTTTTTATCTTGATGTTATTTACTGTTCACTTACTGTAGCACTTTGAGATCCATTCTGTATGTAAACTGCATTATAAATGAAAGTTACTATATTATTATTATTATTATAATATTTAGATGGGCTACTCCTCTTTAAAAGGGTCTTTTTGATGGAACCTAGACAGCAGGTTTAAAAAAGCAGTTTTACATACTTGGTGTCATTAATTTTATTCTTATTTTTTTAGACAGATCAATTAGGGGAAAAAAAAACATCAACTTGTCTTATACCAGGTATAACTCGATGCAACATGGCCACTGGTGTGAAATTAGTTGGGAGTCAGGTTCAGCGTCATAAATAAACATAAAATGTGTACAACTTTAAACAAACCAGCTTATTATTTGCAGTGCATTATTACCATGAATACACACAGAGGCATGCCCTCAATTCTCTGCAGTGTGTGAGAGAGGAGGGCGTCAGTGTTTTAAGTGCTTGTTTAGTCTCACTTTCAGTCCAATCAGTGTCAACAATCACTGTTTTGTGTTGAATTTATAAAAATGATATTCAACATTCCTGTCCACAGGCAAATATTACCACCACTTCCTATTTTCTACAATATGTTGATAGAAATACACTCCTTGCATGCACACAACCTCCAGTGTGTTTTAGTTTTTATTTAATGAGGCATCAGCTACAGAAAAGTGTGTTAGTACAAGAAACCCATTCTTGGAAGTCATTTTCTTCTTGGTTTACTGTGGCAAGAAGCTCAAATCCATTCTCTGAACAATTAAAGCATATTAGCTTCTTGTCAGTCAGACCTTTTGGTGGCGATACGTCTTCATATTTCTCTCTCTCGCTCTCTCTCTCTACATTTCCTGCTTCCACTCAGCCGCCTGCTCAGCTCTCCTTTCCCCCTGACAGGCAGGGATGTGCGGTGCGTCCACAGGGAGCTGTGGAATATTTTACTCCTTCGCTGAGGCACCCGGTGGGAATACGAGTTGAGACTGTGTGAGTATGTATCTCATTAGTTCAGTTATGTAATTTGGAGCACTGATAATCCTCCAAGACTGCCAAGTTACACACCTCGGAAACAAGAGTCGGCGTCGTCAACATGCAGCAAAGTACTGAATAAGCTGCTAATTGGTGGTTGTGGTAATGTGACTGGTAATAGAAGCTATGGCCCTACAGTATATGGTATTAGCAGAGAACACTTTGATACGACGAGAGACTGACACATTTTAATACCTACTCATGTTTCAGGTAATAAATGCTGGCAGTGCTAATGTGTGCAATTCATCTGGTCATCTGTAATAGGACAGAATATCTTTGAAAAGTGCTGGTTTTTCACAGGGACTTGCATCAAATTAATTAAAAAAAGAACATAAATAAGAATGGCTCAGCAGAAGAATGTCACTCAACTTCTTTTTTTTTGTGTGTGTGGCTCTATCCAGGCATAAGAAAGGTTCCTTTTAAAAACTGGGTTGCCATGTTTAAAAGAAGCACAGGGTTAACAACCGCTGAAAGATTGCACATTGCCCACTGCCTTTCATGCCAAAGATTTAAACTCAAATCATGTTATGCTGATGAATGACAGAGCTAGATCCCCCTTGTTCAAATCTTGTATATGTTTATGTTAGGCCTTTATCCAGTATTGTGAGATCTCGTGTTTGTGCTAAAAGTATGTGTTGTAAATGATGTTCAACTACAGTAGTCCCTCGCTACTTCATGGTTCTATGTTCGTACACTCGATCTATCGTGGTTTGTTAAGTACAGTATTGTACATAATATTTTACTAAAAATAAATAAATAAAGTGCCACCATTTTGTAGTTTTCTTTCATTAAGCCTTCACTGTTTTGCCAGTCTAAAGAACTACGTTACCCAGAAACCAGTTCACTTCCCAGAAGTCAACACTGCTTCCAACCGCAGCTTGCTGCAAACAGAAGGAAAGTTTTGCAGCAAAGTCCTAAGTTCTGTAAGTTCTGTTGCTCATAGAACTGGCAGGAAAGTCACAAATAATTCAGAAGCTGAACTCATCAAGTTGTATCTTCACTGCTGAGTAGCTGGACTGCAGCTGATCTGGACTCAGTGTGACCCAGATCAAGGAAGCTGCAGATGACAGATGGCTGCAGGGTTCAGTCAGGTTCTGGTCACGAGGTGCTGGCCCGACCGGGCCAGAGGTGGTGGATTAAATCCTGGGCAGCCTTGCTCCTGGACCAGCAGTGGTGGGTGTACTTCAGTCATGCAGCACCGGGACTTTTTTCATCTAACGGGTTGAACGGAACCGAGCCGCTCCTGTTCTGCAGAGCCCTTATAAGTAAAAATGTTGTAGCTAATTTACATATTAAATTAAACATTACTAATATACTGTATGTTGTTAAAATTAGTAGGTTTAGGAGTTTAGAGGACTGATTTGTGGGCTTTGTTGCTGCAGTATGTCTGCAGAACTGAACCGAGTCAGAATAGAACAGCGTTGGATCGGAACCAGAGCTGTTGCTGTTCTACAGAGCTAGTAACATTTACTAACATTTGTTGTTAAAATGATGTAGGTTTAAGAGTTTAAATGATTCCAAGTGTGTGGGAAGGGTTTCTAAAGCCTTAACAAGTTTACTGTACTTGAACTTGAACTACTGTATCCCTACTTCTTGGTTTTTCACTTATCGCGGGGCTTCAGGTTACGGATCCCCCACAATAAACGAGGGACTAGCTAAATACTGTATCTATCAAATCGACTGAGAGCAATTGCTGTGCAAGTTTTTTATTTTTTTCAATAACTTTGGTGACCACTTTGATTTAGGTTGACTTCTAACATTTATCAGATGTTGATGCTCATCCAGTGATGACTTTCTAAGAGTTTCATTAGCATTCACCCAGCAGGTCAGGAGAACCACTGAACAGACAGAGTAACATCACTGTTTAATGCCAAAGTTTTAGGCAAACATTTTGCACCAACTGCAATGCTTAGATTAAAGCTTAGGGATGGGTCTCAGCTACTACCACTTTAAATTGTAGTTTGAAATCTGTAAACTTCACTGAGTTATTGCCGTTTTTATGTTTTATAAGGTTAGTTGGCTGTGGCAGCCATCTTGAATGGGACTGACTCTAAAAGTTTCAGTTGTAGATGCACATCCAGTGGTTACATTCTCAGAGTGTTGGCCATCCATCCATCCAGCCATCCATCATCTTTTACCCGCTTCTTCCTTTTCAGATCGTGGGGGTCACTGGTGTCCATATCCAGCAGTCACTGTGCAAGAGGCGGGGGACACCCATGACAGGTCTCCAGTTCATCACAGGGACACATAGAGACAAATGAGACAAACAACCATTCAATTTAGAGTTATCAATCAGTCTAACATGCATGTTTGTGGTCTGTGGGAGGAAACTGGAGTACCAGGAGAAAACCCATGCATGCACAAATAGAACATGCAAACTCCACCCAGAAATATCCACGGATGGGATTTGAACTGTTGACCTGCTTGCTGAGAGGCAACAGCTCTACCAACTGAGCCACTGTGCTGCCAGAGTGTTGGACAGACAGACAAAATAAATTAACAAATGAACAGACAAACAGACAAACATGAGCAAAAACTTTATTGTCTCATTGCCTTCAGAGATGGGTGATACTCTTCAGAGATGGTTGTAATATTTTTCTGTACAAACTGGAGAAGGGGAGTGGGGATCCAGGAGTCCAGGAACAGGAGCAACCAGGTGAACGTTGGAGAGTGAGCAGGCAGGTTGACAAAGCCCAGAAGAAGATGGAGGTAAGTGGTCCAAAATCCAGGTAAGTAACTCAGAGATGAGTGTTGGTCTCCAGGAGAGCAACTGTGTGTTATGTGGTCAGGATCATACAGATTTCTTTTTTGAAGCAGGTTTAGTTGATGTTGGTAATCGTTTGAACTTGTTGTAGCAGGAGATAAACCTGCTGAATTGATTAAAGGCTTTTCCCCCCTTGACATGAAGACATGTCAGTAAACACCTGAAGAAGATCAGTAAGTCATTTTATTCTCTATGTATCAATGTGACTGGCTGGACGCCTTATTCTGGATGTACCCCGTCTTTCACCTGGTGACCCCTGGAGAATCGTACCGGCACCCTGCGATCTTGAACAGGAACAAGAAGAAAACAAATGAATGGATGATTAAAGTGTTGGACCTTCAAACTCCATCCAGGACAAGTGCTCAGCTGCAACCGTTCACAGACTGAAGAAGTTCAGCACCTGCTTCTGGTTTCAGGGTCAAACCCCCACCTTGAGCAAATGAATACAAAATAAATGAATAAAAGGTGTCAGTATCATGTAGTGTGACACACCATGTCCAATAACAACGAACAACATAACATCGTTTAACCTTTTCAACACGTGTATTGATCCGTCTTGTTATCTTGCTGTGATCACGGCTCAGGGCCCGGCTCAGCTCAGCTTCAGGGGCTGTTTGAATCCATCCCACAATATTACTGAGAGACAAAGAGAGGCCTGCCCTGCAGCTTTTTCAGCTCCGTCCTTGGACCATCCTTCTCCCCTGACCACTTTGTCCATGCAGCAGTGGGAAGATGTGTCGCTGGCTGTTTCCTTGAGAAGATCAAATATACAATAGTAGGTATGTGATCTCATCTTTAAACTCTGGAGTGGAATGATTAATAAAACCATGCACACACTCCCCTTGATGATTTACCACTGACACAATGCAAATCCCTGTAGTTCCTCTGAATCTAATCAAATGTGGCTTTTTTTTTTTTTAACTCCGCAAGGGCACAGGTTTCATGAACTGAACCAACACTATATATTTTCATTAAAATATTCCCATGAGAAATGCATTTAAAATGTATATTATTTATCACATTAATACTCCTTTTGAAACACGAGTAAAACTAAAAAAAATAATGAAAACACTGAACCCCTTTAAGGTGAAGTCACAATATGGACATGAGAAGACGATGTCTTACCTCTGGACACATGCAACAGATGGATTCACATAAACCCAGATGACCTGGATTCATTCATTCATTCATTCAACCTTTATTTATACAGGCTAGCCTCGTTGAGCCACGGGGACTCATTTACAAGAGG
>JARVGS010001283.1:33777427-33788928 GCA_031762315.1 Hypsolebias antenori
AAACACAATTATAAGCATTCCATACGTTTAACTTTTTATTTAAAATACATCCAGTTGAATCACAGACTTAATAGTTACAGTGTTCACCCCTCTTCTTTAAGACTTCTGCAGCTCGCCTTGTCTTGTTGGTATCAGCTTCTGGGCAGAATCTTGACTGATCACAACCCTAATCAGAACTTGGAGTTGAACAGAACCTCTGGGTTTTTCTTTGTCCACCCTCTTTTTTGTGAGGATTGACATCTGGGAGTTTCCTGGCCACTGACCCAAAATTTTACCAGTTTGTTTAGTTCACCGAGCCGCTGGGTTATCACTTTTGTCTTGTGACACAGTGCTCCATCATGCTGGAAAAACTATTGTTCAACTCCAGATGTTTCTGGATCGTTGGGACAAGTTGCTCTTGGAGATCGTTTTGATACCATTCCACATTCATGGCAGTGTTCTTGGGTAAAACTTTGAGCGAGCCCACTCCCCTGGATGAGAAGGAATCCCACACACGAACGGTCTCAGGAAGCTTCACTGCTGACCCTGACATGGGCATTGTTTAAAGTTGAGTTCCACACCTTAACCTGCAAAAAAAAAAGGAATCTTGTTTGACTTGAGAAACTCACCTGACAACAGCTTAGCCCTCCTCCTCCTTCATTCTGGTTCAAAACACCAGGTCAGAAAGCTGTGTCCCTCGACGAGGCGCTGCGTGCACTCCTGCCGTGAACAATCCTCCTCATCATGTCGAAGATTGCCAAGGAAACGGCTGGTCAGGTTCTAAGTTTCACGGGCCTCGTTTTGGCAGCAGTGACGTGTGGGATACCACTTTGGAGGGTGACCTCCTACGTCGGAGCCAACATCGAGACAGGTCAGATCATCTGGGACGGACTGTGGATGAGGTGTGTGACGCAGAGCACAGGTCAGATGCAATGCTCGATGGACAACAATATAATGAACATGTCACAGGACCTGCAGACCGCCCGAGCGCTGGTCATCATCTGCCTGGTCATCGGCCTCATCGGCTTCTTGATCTCATTCGTTGGAGCCAAGTGCACCAGCTGCCTGAAGACAGACTTGGGAAACGCCGTCGCAGTGGTCACAGCGGGCTTCCTCCTCATCATATCCGCAATCGCAATCCTAATCCCAGTCTGCTGGTCTGCATCCATCACCATCTCAGACTATTCCAGCTCAGCAATCCTCGACACACAGAGGAGGGAGATAGGAGCATCCATCTACATCGGCTGGGCATCTTCTGGAATTATTCTGATCGGAGGGATCATCCTAACATCCTCGTGTCCTCCTCGAAGGAAATTTTATCCAAATTACCCTGTGGTGTCCATGTACCCTTACGCACCTGCAGCAAACGCCCGTCCCGTGTATGCTCCTCCATCGAGCCGGCTGTACACGTCCTCAGGGTCCTACGTGCCTACCAAACCACCCACTGCACCGGCCACATACTCACCCCGACAGTACATCTGAGACTAAAGGGACAAACTGAGCACAGAGACGATCGTTTCCACCACGGCTTCAGGAACTCATCTTGGAAATGAAAATGCACCAAAGCATGTACCGTACTGTCTTTTTAAAACATGGTATAAAATCTTGTAAATTCTGCTGTAAAGTAAGTGAGTTTGGAGTTCTGCAAACTGATTTTCTTTTAGCTTTCATGATTTTGCTCTTGATTAGGAACACTTTATCAGTTTGGTTCTCTGAAAAGAGGTAACACCTTACGCAGGAATCACAGTATATGTATTTAATTTATGAATGAAGAGCATGTCTCATGATGTCTTAATGGTTATTAGTCATGTTTTCTGAAAATAAAAGTTTCTACAGTCAAAAAAAAAAAAAGGATGCTTCACTGTTGCCATGACACAGGACTCATGGAAGTGCTCACCTTTTATTCTCTGGACAATCATTTTTCCAGATGTTCCAAACATTCTGAAGTCAGAGAAAATAACTTCCTGCAGAACATCAGTCTGTCCTTGATGTTTTTCTTGGAGAGACTATTTGGAGCCATCCTCCATAAGCCTTCGTCTGAGTGTGTGTTCAGATGCACTCACACCATCATGCCCTCTGCCATCCTGAGTATGCTCTGCACCAGTGGTGACCTGATCTTGTAGCTGAAGCCTCTTTAGAAAATGGTCCTGATGCTTGCTTAACTTTCCTGGGTGCCCTGAAGCATTCTTCACTGTAGCTGGGCCTCTCCTTGAATTTTCTGACAATTTGATAAATGGTTGATTGGGGTGCTATCTAACAAGCAGCAATGTCTTTGTAATCGGATCTCTAGAGTTAGTACAAATCCCCATCATAAAAACTGAGGCAGCAAACTTTGTGCAAACCAAAATTTGTACCATTCTCTAAACTTCTGGCTACAACTGAACACTGCTACCTTTAAAGTTTTATTATGAAACTTATAAAGTTAAAATTTAAATTATCATTTGGATGTACTGTAGAGGACTGTAAATGTTTCCTTAATCTAAATTATTAAATAAAATGCTGCTGTGTAGCAATAATTTAACATGTTCTTGGGAAATTTCAACATAATATGCAAACTTTATTATTATTATTATTATTATTATTGTTATTATTATTATTATTATTATTATTATTCATAGTAGCAATAGTAGTAGATTTTTTCCATATTAAAAGTGATCAGATCCTTATCAGATTCTAAAAAATACACAACAAATATCACCTGTCATTTTTATTAAACAAAATGAAATCAGATTTTTAAAGAACAGCTGCAAATAACTAATAAAATACAATAAATGACCACCTTTGCTGTTTCTACATGATTTAGGATGGATAAAAACAGCCTGATGCTGCTGATCAACTCAGTCATTCAACCTTTATTTAGACAGGTTAATCCCATTGAGCCTCTGGGACTCATTTACAAGAGAGACCTGATTTCTTAATAAAGAGTAATGACAACAGTGAATAACAACCACAACAATAGACAGTCATAAAATAGGCACATGCATACAATGTTAAGTTTCTCTTAAATATGTATAAATTTGTACATTTGTAACTCAGCTTGACAAACTGAACCACCTCGTTTTGTCGGTTTTCTGCTCTGGAGCAAACGGGTGTGAGTCAACACAATGCCAGAGAGGAACGACATCAGCAATGACCTCAGTGACCTCAGACCTCAGTTGCTGACCATCAACCTGAAAAGAGTTAAAGGTCATTTCCAAACTACTAGGAGTCCATCTTTCTACAGTGAGAAAGATTCTCAAGTTGAAAACATTTAAGTAAACTGCCAATTTTTTATCTGAAGTGGATGCTCCATATTAATTACTCTTCGTAAATATTGCTCTGAAAAATTAGAAAAAGAGAAGCCAGAAAAAAACAAGCTCTACTTCAACATCTGCAGGCATCTGTTAGCAGCTTAAAGAGGAAAGTTTATGACAAGACAAATAAGTCTCTCTCAATGTCTTTTGGACTTTGTAAAGAAACAGAGATGTTTGCACAAAATACACAGTGTTTATTTATTATGATTATTTTTTGAAGGGACAGCAGTGGAGGGGTGATGATTTGGGAACTAAGCTTCTTGTCATTGAGTCGAACATAAACTTTTTGGTAGAACAAAGGAAATTAGGGTCTGATCTGAGGTCAGCTTTCCCCCAGCTAAAGCTTGCACCAAACTGTGTCTGAAACAAAACACAACCAAAAAAAAAAAAAAAAAATCTTCAACAGAATGACTGAGAAACAAAAAGAAAACAAATTACATGCACATTTTCAAGAGAGACCTGTTTTAGACAACATATAGAGTACAGACAACAATAAAACAATAAAAAGCAATTACTAATTAATCGCTATCTCACTTTGTTGTATCTGGCCCCTCTGGGATCCAACAGGGGGCCAAGAAGATGTTGTCCATGGGTATCACGGGGCCCGAGGGTCATGAACTGTGTCGGCCGGAGGAAGTGGAGGCTGAGGCAACCCAACGAGCCATTACCATTGCTCACGCTGTCAACTGCCCGCTCTATGTGGTCCATGTCATGAGTAAATCTGCAGCCAACGTGGTGGCGAACGCACGCAGAGATGGTGAGTGTTGACCACGTCGCATCAGGTTTGAAAATGGTGGCCTCACATGAACTTTAAGGACCCCAGACAAACTGTTCTTTAGATGTTCTGATGATGTTCTGATGAATGCTCATTAATTCAGGTAAATACATCTAGCAAGGTTAAGCTGATGGTCCTTCTTTTTGCATGTGAATAGCTAGTTCTGGATGTTACCAGCAGACTGTTTGATCCACTATGAGAAGGTGCTGCTTATAAGACTGAGTTTGTTGCAGCTCCTCAGACTGAAGAAGTCTTTTGGATAAAAGACAAAACATATCAACGAGAAGAAACTGTCCAGAGGACCTGAACTAAACCTGTTAAATGTTCTTTAGAAAGTGGATATTGCTCAGTTGGATTCATGTGGTTCCTACTTTTTTTTTTCTTTTTAATAAAGGCCATGTGGTGTATGGGGAGCCAATTGCAGCTGGATTGGGCACTGATGGTACCCACTACTGGAACAAAGACTGGGCCCATGCTGCAGGCTTTGTCATGGGCCCTCCTCTCAGACCAGACCCGAGCACCCCTGGGTACCTCATGGACCTACTGGCCAAGTAGGTGAAATTAGCCTTTTTTTTTTCTTCTTCAAAGTTGTTTTTATTTTTTCAATAATAATTTCCTCAACTTTCCCTTTTATTTTTCCTGCTGTTTGTATTAGTGATGATCTGAGTGTGACGGGAACAGACAATTGCACCTTCTCAGTTTGCCAGAAGGCTCTGGGCAAAGATAATTTCACCAAGATCCCCAACGGAGTGAACGGTGTGGAGGACAGGATGTCTGTTATCTGGGAGAAAGGAGTGGTACGTTCACATCAAATACTTGTAGTTCATCTAACACTAATCAGCACTGGATAAAACCTATAAAGAACAAAAACAGCAGCTATGTCTTTATCTAATCTCTCTTTAAATGTTGATCTTGATGCTTGCTGAGAAGTCCTTTGTGGTAAAAATGAAACAAACAGGAAATTAACAAAGCATTACTTTCTAAGTTGCATTTTTCTCAAACTTCAAAATGCTCACTTTGTAATAAAATGGACAAATGTCAGAAAAAAGCTTTCTACACTGCATTATTGTTTATTATTATTATTATTATTATTATTATTATTATTATTATTATTACTACTGTATATTAGTATTATTATGAACTATTACCAATAATAGGTACTTTTATTGTCTAATCCCCACCCCCAAAATTAAAAAAATTACTTTTGAATCTGCAATGTATCAGTATAATAAAAGAGCAAAGCAAGTCCTAACTAATAACTGTAAATAAAACATATTAATGGACACGGCTTTAAAGGTGGGGTTCTCCCACAGAAGTATATCTGACAGTTGGTGGCTGTACAGCTGTGTCCTAGAAGTTAAAAATCTAAATACAAGTGGTAAAACTTGGATATGACTTATGCACAATCTCATGCTCTGCTGAGACATGATGGCAGCTGTGTGAACACCACCCGCATGTGGCATGCACTTAGAATGACTTTCATCAAACTTTAGCTCAGAATCTATCAATTTTACTGAGTTAGACATATTTGTTTTTGCTAAGGTTGCTTAGCTGTGGCAGTTACATCCAACAAAAGTATAAAATGTAAAAGAAAAACAGTAATAAGATTTAAGACAAACTAAGAAACATGTTCACTAAAAACACATTAAGCACTAGTAGTACAAACACCATAGGCCGAACAACACCACAAATATGAGTCTGTGTGCAGATGAGCACGCATGAACACAGCAACATGAAACAGATCAGCAGCAACATGATGTAATATTCCACAGTGATTATTCTGGTTAGATATTCATGAGTCTAACAGCCTCAGAGTAGAAGCTGTTCCTCAGTCTAGTGGTTCTACACTTAATGCTCCTCAACGTCCTTCCTTAGGGGAGCGGGGCAAAACGTGTGTGTGCTGGGTGAGTGGGGTCCATCATGATGCAGGTGGCTTTTCCTGCATGTTTGCCTCCTAAAGTGAGCTCACTGAAGCTTGTGATTACAAAGCAGACATCAAGTGAAAGGCTTTGTAAATGTTTTTCCCCGTTTAAAACACTTTTCCTGCAGTTTATTTGAAAAATGTTAAATATGAAGTGAAACTGCAAGTTTAATCAGTGTGACACGTTCAGGTTTGGAGCGTTTTAATATGTTTAACAAGCTTGATCTCGCTTACATTTGTGAAAGTATCATCCAGTTTTATTATTTTGTCTCAACATTTAGCCCCTATGGCTAATCATGCTCATTTGGTGGTATTGTGTGCACGCTCAAGTGTTTGGTCTTTGTTTCATCCGGAAGCAACACGCTGTCCATCAGAATGCCTCGGAGACTTCAGCACGCCGTGTCATTCCTTCTCGCAGCACATCTCATCTCTTCAGCTCTGGTGAGTCCTGTAATCTATCATTATCATTCATATCATGTATGTATTATCATGATATCATGTAATATCATTACAATGTGCACATTTTCAGAAACTACCACACATGCTTGAGTTTGCAAACCTCGATTAAACAGAAGAAGCTTGATGTTTTCAGTGTTTGCACAAACAGTACCATACTTTTCGATGTATAACTCACACCTTTTTGCATAAATTGCCATTCCCTGCAACTTATACAGCGAAACAACTTATTTATGTTTTTTTGGCCAAGATTTTTTGCCAATTTTTGGTTGAGCTCTGACGATTTCATTCATTCTGACATGGAAAATGTTGAACACTACCATTTTCAGCCACTAGAGGGCCCTCAACTAATATGGGAAGCCAAGTGTCTCATTTTTCCTTGCCACCCAGGAGAAATGCAGCTGATTTGACCATTAAAGTGATTTTTTAAGGAAAGTTCAACTGAGACACAACTTTGTTATAATTTTGAGCAAACAAATAATTGTTTTTAGGTGGTTATCTTGTTAAATTTCGAAGAAATGCACAGCGAGTCCTCCCTCTGCGTGCTCCCGCAGCTGCAACTGGCTTTTGAAATGCAGCTGATTTGACTGTCAAAGTGCATTTATTAAGGAAAATTTCAATTGAGACACACCATTATTATTATAATGTCGAGCAAACAAATAATTGTTTTTATGTGTTATTCTTGTTAAATTCTTGTTAAAGTCCTCCCGTGCACGCTCCCACAGCCGCCCGCCATTTGGCACTCATTCGATTTTTGGCACACCACCAGCCCACATGTCCGGGTTGTCAGCAGTGACGCATAATAGATGTGACTTATATGGCAAAGAGATGTATTTATGTTTTTTCCACTTTCTTAGACATATTTGGACTGATGCAACTTATACGGTGGTGTGACATGTACGGCGGCAAGTAAGGTACTTGCCTCCTACAGCATTAGAGGACTGTGGGATTGATCAAAACTTTACTGAAGACTGTCAAAATGTCTAATTTTACTCCTGTTATACTCTTCTGGTTGTATTTGTCATCAGACTCCCTGGTTTTGGGTGATCTCTGTATTCTTGCTAGCTATAAAATAAAAAGACTCACCAAAGTTTGGTCTTATACCAGCTGTTTCAGATTAATTTTCAGGTGGAGTCTCTGGTAAGGCCCAGTTCCTTGTAATGCAGACAAAGTGATGAGCAGCTGTGGAATGAGCCTGCTATATCTGCTGTGGATAAATGTGGTGATGGAAAGCAAGAATCTCTGATTTGCACCAAATGCCCTTAGATCCCTGTGAAAGCCATGGAGGAGGGCCGAGAGTGCAGAGAACAGGAGTTCAAGGACCGCTTTGGGAGCTGCAAACCCTGCAAACAGTGTGATGCTGGACAGGAGCTTTCTAAGGTTGGAGCATTAAACTGATCTTCTATCTCTTTATGTCACCTACATGTCTGAACTATTGGTGTGTGATGCCTCGATCTGATACAAAGGGCCTGAATCACTGATATCAATATTGATACAGATACAGATAATAAAAAAAATTGGATGCATTATGTTGCTAAATCCTAATGGAATTTTACAACCTTATTTTAGTTAATATTTTCAATTAACTACAACACAGCACTCCTCCTCCTATCTGCCATTTCTTGTTGCAGCCAGGCCCGAATATGTCAGAGCTTGAATCACATGATGGTACAGTATTAAAGCACAAGAAGGAGAGGAGGAGCAGAGTATGGCTGCTCTGCTGCACGCAGTAAGAGCGCTATTTGGAAGCAGTGGACGTACACAGACAGCCACGGAAAACCAGTAAAACCACAGCAGCCCATGCTGATAAACTGAAACTATGGTATCAAGACACTGATATAATTCAGTGTCTGTTCTTATGACAGCATTGATCGATACGCCCAAAACAACTGTGAACTGAAAATACCCCTTTCCATTTTTTTTAAGAATCAAGGATCTAGCATTCCATAACATCTGCTGTCTTTCATGATAGAGTTTTAAACAAATATCATTCTACAAAGTAGTTTGAGAAATGTCAAAGTTGTATCAGTTGCGAGCTTGTGTGATGTTTCAAGATGTCATGCTCAAAGCATGTTTCTAATGATTCTCAGCTTTTACCATGTCAAATTTTAGCACAATAGCTGTAAAAGTGACCGAATTACAGCTATTTTTGTTATTTCTGAGACCATTTGGCTGTGGTGGCCATCTTGAACTGGATTGGTGCCAAACGTTTATCAGTTGTACATGTGCATCCACTGATTATTTGCTGAAAAAGTAATTAAAATGTGACCTTTGGGTAATAGGATATTTTGTTAACAGACAGTTAACTTCAGTGGTTTAAGCAAAAAATTTTAAACAGACATTGTGTACAGTCCAGTAGCACTCAGAGCATACATTAGTGTCAGTTATAGTTGATTTAAGGTAGATTATTTGTTGTAGCCATCTTGAAAAATGTTTCCATCAAAAGTTACTTTGTTTATGTTCATCCAATGATTTTTCTAAGTATCTTTTTTTTTATTAGTTGGGTGACTCATGAGATGTTTTGCTACAAATTCAGACCAATGAACACACAGGCACACACCCGGTCACGGGCACAAACATGATTGTATTGCCTTCACCTTTAACAGCAGGCGATACATATTGAGTGTAGTGACACAATTCATGACAGGTCAATTCTATCAATTTTTGCTTGAGGTAAAAGTTTAAACAGTAAATTTTGTTTAAAAAATTATATTGCTGTTGTTTCAATCGCTCCCTTCTTAAGGGGTAGCCACAGTGGGTGATGTTGCATGAAAGAGTTGGCATTTGTTTCACACAGGATGCCCTTCCTGATGCAACCTGGGCTTGAATCCGCAGCCTCAGGATTACAGGACCAGTGACCACAAAGAATTGCAGGTCCCTGTTAGAAAAAAAACATAGACGAGCGGTTGAAAAATCAGTATGGGACTGTTTAAAAAAACATTATTCATTACATGGACTGTGTAGTCTTTCACACAACGAGCAGCCAAACCATTATTAGCTCCTTCAGATTGCTGACCCTTCTTGAATCAGTCACACCCATACTTTTGACCTCCTGCAACTGAATGGCTTCTATTGTTTTTCCCCATCGTTCCCCGGCCAACTTTATTGTCTTCATGCTCTGAAGCAAACCATGCCTAAGCTTGCTGCTCTCTCAACAGGGAATACAGTTTTTCCCGCCCCCTTAACCACAGTTTTATTGTGTGCTTTGTACAAACAGGCCTCTGTAGTGTCAGTTAAGGCTGGTAAGCAAAAACGCTTTCCTCTTTATTAGTAGTCATGCACCTACACATCTTTAAAAGTGTAGGCAGTGATGTAAAGGCAATTAAATATGATTTAACTAGTGGCAAACAAGAAAAAATAGTTTTCTGTTGTATTTACTACAAACAACATGCAAAGCTGATTCAGCAGAGGATAATGTTGGGATGTTTCATTTTAAACCTTCCTAAACTTTTTTTTTTCTTGTCTCGATTTGATAGTCAAAGGGAGTAATTTGAGATTAGCTAAGATATATTACATTAAACAATTCAATGACCCCCAATAGCCTCAGTTAATTTTCTGTAAATCAATAAGTAAAAACAAGCAATACGTACTTGAGGGAAAGAGGTAAATTAAGTCAGTTCGACTTATTCTAACTGTGTGGGACCGATGTCCATGATTCCATCAAGTAAATTGAACAAACTTTTTTTCTGTGCACTAGAGCTGCATTTTGACATATGTAGGGAATCGGTAAAACTGTCCAGATCTAAAGACTGTCCCAATGATAGAGTAATTATTATCAGTAAATAACTTGCTTTAAACTAGTCTATCTTGATTCCTAAATGATTCATAAATTGTACAACAGTAGATTAAACTAAGAAACCTCGCCCAGAAAAGAAAAACTAGGGAACCTCCCTGGAGGCAGACCTGGGGGGTGGGGGAGGAGCTCACCGGCAAGCGCCCGGTGGTCGAGCCTTAACTCCTCGGGCTTGGCCTGGCCAAGCTCAAAAACATAACAGGAAGCCACCTCTGTGTGGACCCACCAGCTGTGGGGAGGTCTGTCAGGGTAGGATGCTGTCAATGTCAAGCAGCAGGCAAGGGAGTGTCCTTGGCTATGCCGATTCCTGGTGACATAGCTCTAGGGACGTAGAACATCACATCACTGGCAGGTAAGGAGCCGGAGCTTGTGTGTGAGTTTGAGTGGTATCAACTAGACGTGGTTGGGCTCAGCTCTCTGCACAGCTTGGGCTCTGGAACCCAACTCCTGGAGAGAGGCTGGATTCTCCTACTCTAGAGTTACCCAGGGAGAGAGACGCCGGGCGTGTGTGAGGATACTCACAAGTCCTTGGCTGAATACTTTGGTGGTGGAGTTTTCCACCGTGAACAAGTTGGTTGCTTCACTGCATCAGTTCAGATTTCCTGGCCTTTCTGGTGTCTCTGGATGGTGGCTTGAAAAGAGTGTCATCTGGAGATTTTCTTTGTTCTACTGGGTAATTCAATGCCCATGTGGGCAATGACAAAGTTAGCTGGAAGGGGGTGATTGGGAAGAATGGCCTCCCTGATCTGAACCCGAATGGTGGTTGCTTATTGGACTTCAGTGCTAGGCATGGGTTGTCCATAACGAACATCATTCATTTAACCTTTATTTTGAGCCTCGGGGACTCATTTACAAGAGAGACCTGGTTTTAACAAAGAATGATGACAACAGTGAGTAACAATGACAACAATAGACAGTCACAAAAGAGGCATACAAAATTTAACTTTCTTTAAATCAAAACAAAATAGCAAACAAAAGGACAGTCAAAAGGAAAAGTAGCGAAAAGAAAAAAAAAATCCAGCTAGATTATAAACCGATGTAGAAAATTAAAAACAGGAACATGTCGGCATTGGTTCTTGCCAGGAACTTAAAGAGAAACTTACCCCAAAATTAACTTTTTTTAGCTGATAAACTCCCTAGAATGTGTGTAAAATGTTCAACCAGTTCGCTGGAGCCAAGATGGTTTCTGGGGCCGTCCTGTCCCTCACGACTCCTCCCAGGCAGGCAGTCACAGCCAAAGTGGTTCAAGGCAAGAAAGTTCATGCTCAATAATCCAGGTACCAA
>JARVGS010001283.1:33812267-33825815 GCA_031762315.1 Hypsolebias antenori
TCTCTTTTGCAAGGGAGGCCTGGGCCTGAAGGCAGACTAACATGCATGTTTTTGGTTTGTGGGAGGAAACTGGAGTACCCGGTGAAAACCCACACAAGCACGAGAAGAACATGCAAAT
The DNA here is from genome assembly GCA_031762315.1 of Hypsolebias antenori. Taxonomy (NCBI): domain Eukaryota; kingdom Metazoa; phylum Chordata; class Actinopteri; order Cyprinodontiformes; family Rivulidae; genus Hypsolebias; species Hypsolebias antenori. The sequence continues at coordinate 33,812,386 of JARVGS010001283.1, forward strand.
TCCACATGGAAAGACCCCAGGTCCAATTGGGGATTGAACCCAGGACCTTATTGTTGTGAGGCAACAGTGCTAAACACTGAGCCATATTTGGGTGCAGCAAAATGTGAAGAAGAATTTTGAAGACAATACAACATTTAACCAGGATGGGAGTGATGGGCTTATAGGAGGAGGTTTGAGTGATGACATAGGCAGCAGAGTTCTGAACCATCTGTAGCTTATGAAGAGATTTATTGAAAGGCCAAAAAGAAAGGAGCTACAATAAATCGATGTGGGACGTCACAAGACTGTGGACAAGGATGGCAGTGAAAGATGGCTAATGTTACGAAGGTTGGATACAGAGGTCTCCACCCCTGTTTAAAGATGACTGGGTGCTGCTCACAGAGATGATTTCATTCACTCCTCTCAAACTGTCATTGTTCCTCTCGATGTGAACATCTTCATCCCTGAAAAAGTGACCTCTGGCCTGGAGATGAGTGTAGACTGCAGAGTCTTGGCTTGATGATGTTGCTCTTCTGTGCTAGTTCATCCTTTTGGCCAGTGGCTGTTTAATTTCCCTGATGTAAGACCGATCACAGCCCTCCTGACACTGAACAGCATATACAATATTACTTTGTGCTGGGGGGGGGGAGCTGGATCATTGGGATGGACCAGTCTTTGTCGTAATGTATTTTGGCGTTTGTTAGCCATATTGGACATAATCAGTTAGTGGGAACCAGAATTCAGGCATAGTTGTAGAGGATTAAAAATCATTTTTATCTCCTCAGTGGTCTGAAATAATAGATTTTAAAATTTCAAACTTGTAAAATTATGGGATAAGTGGACCAAAAACATATTTCCCTGACTACATATGGTAACTGATTCCATCCTACATTTGATCAAAATGTATTACATTTTGTGACTCACATAGCATAAAATCTTGCCTGAAAATGTCAGGACCTTCAAGTAATTACCACACACATACAAGGAGGTTAAGAAAATTAAGGCTTTTTATTACTTTATTAAAGACTCCTAAAAATAAAAAGGCGAAGGATCCAACCAGAAAACAGAACTGAATATCAAGGGCAGTTTATGATCCAGATTCCACCACTGCAAGTATTTTAAGGTGACCTATTACAAATTATCCACACCAAGTTGCAGCAAAACACCCTCCTCTAGTGGCACTGCAACCACAACAACCAAGTTGTACAGGCTAAAGGATTTATAAAACTGTCCTGTCCTATAAAACCAAACCCTTCCACCCAAACCTCACTCCAAGCTAAAATAGAGGCCTAACGTAAAGATAAAATTCATTCAACCTTTATTTATACAGGCTAGCCTCAAATGAGTTCACTTAGCTTGCCCAGCTGCCGAGACCCCTCCCTGGGGTCTGAGCTTGTGAAGCCATCCTACACCCCGGGGACTGACTTGGCTGGATGATCACACAGGACTGCCTGGATTGGCTCCACATCAGATTAGAGCCTCGAACAGGAACAGCAGCCCACAGTAGCAGGACAGCAAGATGGTGTCTGCACTGCACCCAGCTAAAGCCCAGCACTAACTGTCTAAACGAGTCCTGACGCATGCTCAATAATCCAGGTAGACAAATCTAACAAGGTTAAGATAGGTCCTCTGGATGGATTCTTCCAAGGCAGGCACCCAGCCTCCCCTCCTCACATAGGAACACCTATCACCCTTACTGTCACAAATAGCCATAAATGACTGAGAATGACACCCTCCGTCCAAAAAGGGTGCTGCCTCAACCACTGGAAGCTCTCCCCTCAGTTTGTTTGAGATACGGTTCCTCAGTGTGCTGCTCGTCTACTGATTGCATACACTTGTCTTTTGTTAGTCTTTTTACCTCCTCTGATTCAGCAGAATGGGAGGCAGAGCTTTCAGTTATCAGGCTCCTCTCTTGTGGAAGCAACTTCCTGCATCTGTCCATGAGGCTGACCATCTATTTTTAAAATGTGGCTTAAGTCTTTGCTTTTTGATAAATCCTATAGTTAGGGTTGACTTGGGTTTCCTGAAGCATCCTTTAGTTATGCTGCTATAGGCTTAGACTGCTGGATGACAAACTGACCATATTTCCTCACTCTGCTGCTGTCTTTACTTATTCTGCTCATCCTGTTTGGTATTTGTAATTATTTCTATCCTTGATGGTTTTTTTTTGTTTTTTTTTGTTGGTCTTTCTTCCAATAGGAGGTACACCTGCATCTACATCTGGATCTGTCATTCTATGTCCTTCCTGTCCTCTCAAACCCAGCTGGTCAAAGCAGATGACTGCTTGTCCTGAGCCTGGTTCTGCTGGGGGTTTCTTCCTGTTAATAGGTCATTTTTCCATTCCACTGTTACCTTTGTGCTCACTCAGGATGGGAGACTGTGACAAAGTGAAGATACAATGAGTCTGCTGGCTTCCTTGGATGGAGAACTTTTACTGACTGGTTTTTGTATGTATGTGAATGTTTCTGTTCAGTGCCCTGAGATAACTTCTGGTGTGATTTGGTGCTATAGAAATAATATGAATTGAACTGAAATTGATGAGTCTTGCCCAAGCACATTACAGTAACATAGCTACATAATTTTCAACATCAATTAGGCCTTTAAAAAAAAAAAAAAAAAAAAAAACTTCTGCTTTGCTCCTATTGTAACGTATACAGGCTCTCGATGCACTTATATTCACTGGTATTTGCTTTTTGATTCTTGGGCTGGTCTGGATGAATTATTGTCCACAGTTACGATACCAGTGCATTAGATAAAATTTTATCCAAAATAAGTCAGAGCTTGGCATTGAAGTATAATATTGTTTCTACAATTTATTTTATTTTTGTTATTTATTATGAGTTTTCAAAGATGCTAAGCTTAGAAATTCAAAAATGTCCTTTTGTATCAGTATTCAAGCTTTGTCTTTAAGTGTATCTGCATGTTGACATTAGCAATTAGCTCTAAACTTTAGATTGTTGTATTGTTGAAATATAAAAGACAGCAAAAGTCTGAGCTAGTTTGTCTTGATGTGGCTTACATTATATTAGAAACTGATGGAAAAAGTGGATAGCAACTGGTCAAGGTAAGGCTCTATTGCAAATAAAACTTATTGTAATAATGATATATTGAGTTAGGGCCTAAAATGTGTAGCTGACTAATTCCATGTCCTCCGAACACACACCAGCCCAAAGTACTACACAATGTTTTATTTGTTATTATGGAAATGCAGTAGTAAATTATTTGACTTTAAATTTTTATTATTTTAGTTTGTTGGTGAGCAATAGATACCTGTGTCTGTCTTTTACCTAATTAGTTCATGAAACAGAGAACAGATTTTAACTCAAGTCTCACAAAACTAATCATTAGATGTACATCTACAAAAAATTACCTTTTATCATCAACCTAACTCAAGATGGCACATCTAACCAAATTTAGCAAACACACAAAAAAATGTAACTTTGTCAGTTTTAATGCTGTTGAGCTAAAGTTTGGTTTGGTAGTACCTAAAAGCTCATCATAGATCTTTGTTTAAAACGTTGCCAATAACTATTGGAGTAAACTCTGGGAGTGAGCGAGATGGGGTAGAGGCAGGGCAGCCAACCCGGGACCAGAAAGCCCCAGGCTCGGTCCCCAGCCATCCCCACATGTCGTTGCGTCCCTGAGCAAGACACCCAATCCCAAATTGCTCCCCGGGCACCTACTTAGCTGCCCACTGCTCCACCTGGGTGTACGCCAGGTGCGATGGTTTAAATGCAGAAAACCAATTTCAACACTGTATGGGAGTATATAATGATGATAACACATAGCACTTTACTTGTCTGTTAGCAAAATGAGTCATGAATCACTGGACACATTTGGATATTTTTTTCTGAACGCAATCATCTGTTGTACATCTACAATTAGGAAGCATAATTCAATTTAACGTCTACTACCAAACTGACCTGATAAAATACAAAGATGGCTTCAAGTCAGCCAATTATGCATGTACTGATGTAAAATTTGATGTGGTAGTGGCTGACAGTCATACCCGAAACATACTCCCGTCCTGGCATGGCTCTTGTATAACTTTATTTTCAATGAACAATAAAACTAACAGACTCCATCCTTTATCACAAACTGATCTTCGTTTAAACTCAGGCCTAAACGATGACGGGCAGGTTTTAATCACTACTCAACTCTTGGCACCAATGTAATATCAATTTCTTTTATTTTAATTTGAAAAATAACTTACATAAATCTCTGTACTCAACCATACTTCACCAAGACATGGCCTTGGTATTAACACATTGCACCAGAAAGATCAAATTAAAAAGGCATTCAAAAGCATAAATAACATATGTCTTTGTCATCACGAGGCATTTTTCCTGTTCCAGAAGAGTCTCTGAATCTGTTGATGGTAGTCTGTTGTTAAATTCTGACATCTAAAGATATGTACAGAGAAAGGGAAACTGAAAATATATACTGTATTCTGTTACAGCGATGAGTTTTGGACGTTTAAAATCCTCTTGTGGAAAAGGAATAACGCCTCAGTCCATTTTCATTCAGACATACTGCAGTTATAGGACTCGAATACTTCCCAAAATTGAGAAGTATTATTATTTTTTTTATTATTAAAAATAGAAAATAAAAAATAAACTGGTCTTGGCTTTTAAATAAAATTAACAAAAATATAGTAACATAATTTTATTTTCATTTAAACACACAAAGAAAAAAAACACATTGTGGCAATATCCCGTATTAGTTAAACTTGTGGTTTGCTCATCGTCACTAACGGAGCCTGTAAAACTTAAAGCAACAAACACCTTTTGCATGTTTGCTGCCTCTTGATTCGGCATTGATGTCTTGGTGTACTAGTACAGATCATTTTTGCATGTTTGTTGACAATATTAAAATAAAATACACAAAATCATATTTATGTCGCCAGCCTCAATAAATATAAAAAAATTCTTCTTGTTTTTTCCCCTCAAAACCCTGAAAGAAAATATGACTTCGGGGGTGGAATGTTTTTTTAAAACCTCAACTGGTCATGGGAGACCAACAACTAATTTGCTGCTCAATTTATTTTGTGAGGGAGGAAAGTAATAAAGTTTCCATGCACTGTACACGAATCTGCAAAAGTTCCAAATATCGTCTTTATCAAAACATGCTAAGTTACTGTAAGGTGTGCCCAAGACATGTTGCAGAAAATCCCTTTCAACATGCTTGTTAAAACAAATCAAATAAAACAGAAAAGACTAGTAAAACAATCCAGAATTGAAAAGCAACCAGCAGTCCAAAAATCTGGACATATCAGGGAACTGATCGATGGTAGCAATGAATACTACAGCGAGAAGTACCCTTGGACAAGAAAAGAGAAACGTACAATTTGCACATAATGTTCATATTTATAAGGCAGAAGCCTTTTACAATGAAATAACGTGTATTTTCATTGTCACTTCCCCTCCTTAAATTAGCTAAGTTTTTCCTATTTGCCTGTCTGATGAACGGTTTAAAGAATGACGAACAATGTCTTTTTTCATCACGATGTTGCATTCACTCCCCTTGAAAACATGCACTAGTGAAATTTTATCTTTAAAAATAATATAAATTGTTGAAAATGGCTGACCTATTTTTATTTTTCTTTATTGTTCTTATTTTTTTTTGCAAGTTGCAGCCTCAAGAAAATAAATGTCTTCTTTTTATTCAGCTACGTTTGTGCCCATGCAAATCAACTAAACAAGAAAAATACCTTTTTTTTCCTCATTTGATTTTCATACAATATATCAACAAAGAAATACTACTAAAGATTGTACTTTTTTCATGGGGTTTGGATTGTTACTGAATATTCTGGAGGGTTGATAGTGGCCACTTCAGTATTGCCCCTGATCGATCGATTCATCTGCTCAAAAACTTTGAGCATGTACTGCATGTCCCCTGCATTTTAGAGGAGTATAATAAATACACTCTCTCAAAGTGGTGGTCTCCAAAGCTGCATTTACATAGCTCAGTCTGTTGGCATGGTGTGACCAAGCATCTGGTTAGAAACACTGTCACCCCCATAAGATACAGGTACATTAAAATGAACAGAAATGAACAAACAAACAAAAAAGACAAAACAAAAAGTAGATTTTTTTCATTCGAAAAGGGTCCCTGTAGAACTCGTTCAGTGGTTCCCAGTGCTGACCCCATGGCTTCGAATCGGAAGGAAACCTGGAACTGATGCGTTCCTCGTGCTAAGGAGTTCATCCCAGCTTCCTCCAAATGACAATACCTGGCAATCCTTGCTGCTAGGTGCTTGCAACACACTTTGCCACGTGCACAATGTGCGCAACGTTTTTGCTTAAAACACAGGATCACGTTTGTGCCCCGAGAAACAGGCTCAGAAGACACAACATCAAGCATGCAGTGTAACCGGGGCTTGTGACCTGTTGCTGCAACACTGGCTGCTACACCATTGCTATTAGTCCACATGCTGCTATGATCGAGAGAAACTGTCCAGTGAAGATTGGGAGGCTCTTCTTGTCAGTGGGGCCAGAGTAGGGTCCACCAGAGAGGAAGGAGGAAAGAGCTTGTACCAGCCAATCACCATGTTGGACAGGTCCAGGTCGTCTAACAGTATCTGAACTGCTCCCATGAAGGATTTATGGTCCATACGTCCATAGTCACCCCAAACGATGACCTGAGAAGCAAAACATAAAAAGAAGCAGTTGTCAGAAATACAGAAACAACAAAGGAAAACAAATAAAACAATTTTCCCTTCTTTTTTTTTAACCTGTAAAACTTTCCCCCCTGGACTCTCCTCAAACGGCAGTTGCTGCTGGTAAAGAGGATCCAACGTTTTTCTTGCTACTTTAGTTTTCTTTTTGGCTATGCAGGCTCCGTTTTCCAAAAGGTAGACTTTTACATATGGTGCTTGAAGAAGGAGAAGAGAAGTACTTTGTTTTTCTGGTCTTGCTTTGTCATATATCATCATGCAAAGTGTGAAAAAAGAAGATCTGTTAAAAAGCTCATTTACCTGGCAGTGCCTTGGAACCTGGTTTTCCTACAAGACCACGTGCTCGAATGACTTCCATTTCCAGAGCTCCTTTTTTCTCCACCATACCTATCTGGATGTCCCCTAAAAATCAGAAGAACAAAACAAATTTTTAAAAAATGCATGCAAAAATCTTGATTAATGCTGATTCATTTCAAATGGAAATATTAAGAGGCTTTTCTCACCCATCGATGGAGTAGCTAAAGTCTGGCGTCCAACCAGCTGGGCGGGACCGAGTCCATCCAAGAAGTCGCTGAACTGAGAATCTGAGGAGAGCCTCACGCTGGGGAAGATGAGACTGAAGCAGAAAAAAACATTGTCCGGTTTGTGGTAGTGGATGAAAAGTTAATCAGTTTGTAAGTTACAGCATTAAATCTAAGTTTGAGTAGAAACAGTTTCCTAATAAATAGCAGCTCAGAGTATCCTGATGTCCTTACTTTCCCTCAGAGCTGTAGCTGTTCATGCTGCCATCGGTGGACTCCCGACTGGCCTGCCGAGTCATCCTGCTCCTCATTTCCACTGCCAAGCCCGTCTCTGTGCTCCTCTGGATGGTGCTCCGCAACTTCTTACCTCCCGCTTCTGCACACAGACACACACAGGACAAAAAGACGAGAGGGGAGGAAGAGAGACATCAACTAGGAGTTCATGCAAATGAATCATGATGTGACACAGCGAGTTACGTTCACGTGGAAAATCAATGATACTCCCATGGTTTCAGTGGCTCGCACATGAGAATCCATATTTTTATTCTGAAAATGATTACATTATTCTCCTCCTCTGTTTTAAGAGACTTTTCACATTCTGGCTGTTTGTGTGTATACTGTACTGAGCAGGGCAGCGTGTACAGCCCTCCTCTGATCTGCACGTCTGACTGCCTCCAGGGGGCTAACAGGATCCACAGTGGGTTTATCTCCACAACCTCCACTTTACCGCACCGCCATCCTGACTGATCCAAGAAGACAGCTGACTCTCTCCATTAGGCCTGCTGCTGCTCATCTACACTCAGCGTGCATGTGAGACCACGTGATTCTGCCTGTGGCAGATATACATGCCTACAGCGTGTACAATGTGAAGGCACTGGGACTTGGTTTAAAACCCATACATAAACAGAAAATAATGTGTATACTTCCTTTGTTTTCAATGAGAAGTATCCCCCACCCCTTGCAATCCAGGGCTAATTTCCCAACATGCTTTGTGCATGCCCATTAGACATTCAGAAGTTATCCATACAAAATGTTGCGTTGCTTGTCTGCGATCAAGCGGCTGCAAAATGAGAAGAAGATCATATTTCCCAGAAGAACAACAGACACAAAGTCTAATAATTAAACACATCAGATCAGTGCAGAACAGCAAATGATGCAAAAATTAATTTTCATGGCTTTTATTGCATTTTGTTCCAATATATTTCCGGTCTGTGAGGACATGTCACCATGTGTAAAAACAGGATGCTTCTGTGTCCTTTTCTCATTCACACACAATTAATGAAGCTTTTCAGCCTTGAAATCTCAGTTATGCAGCCGGCCTCCACCTCCTCTTCCGGCTCTGCAAACGTTACAATAGGAGCTGCAGCGACAGAGGTCGTCTCTTACGTCTGCAGCAGACCTCCTCAGCCAATCACCGGCCGGGAACATCTTATAAATGAGTACTGAAAACATTATATCAGTGCATGTGACTACATTCTGCTGACATGTACGGTAGTCATCAGATACATCCAAGCCTTTATACTGTAGAAAAAAACTGCATACACACAACTCATTGTGTATACGAATATTATAATCAAATGGCAAAACTTGCACTTAAAGACATAAAATAAGCAAAGTAACACATACTGACAGTTAATTATTCAAATCTTTTCAGGATGTTTATCTCATCTTGAGCTGAAAAGGCGCGACTGATAGCTCAATACAGTATTAAAGATCCAGTTCATTTTCTAACATTCTTTTCAGCCACACAATCAGATTTGAAATTCTCCTGGTCTGGATGGTAGTTTCATTGGTCTCCCCAACCATCCATTTTACCAACACCTCCATTATTGGTAGCAACAAGAAAAGCAGGATGTGTTTCTTAAAAACAAAAACCATCCATCCATCCTCTTTACCCGCTTCTTCCATTTCGGGTCATGGGGGTCGCCGGTGCCCATGTCCAGCAATCACTGTGCGAGGGGCGGGGTACACCCTGCACGGGTCGCAAGTCCATCACAGGAAAAACATTAACCAGCTGACCCTAAATTTATGTTTTCAGTTACCAAAGCTCAAGCATAATTTTTTTTTATTAAACTGCATTGTAATCCTCATTAAACATCTTTCTTCTCTCAACCTGCTGCAGCTCTCTCCAGAATCAGTTTCGGATCATCTTATCCACTAATTCCAAATCCAACCACTTTGTCACTGCTTCCATTCAGTGTAGTCCACAATGCTGCCCCCTTCCTAAAGCAAGCAGCTGTTAATGGGACATTGCTACATCCATCATCTTACCTTCGTCTTCTTCATCAAATGAGTTCATGCAGGGGAAATAGACAGCCAGGGCTTCAAATGATGCAGACAGGCTGATTCTGCTCTGGGAGCACTGGACACGCATCCCAGGAGCTGCAGCAGAGGTATCGCTCCCCTGCCTGCCCATGATGACTGGAAGCTGTCTTCCTCAATGCAGTTAATCAAATTTGTGAAGGGTCTTCTTTTTCCAAGCTGGCTGAAGCTCTATTTAAATAATATCTGAGCCTTATTGTAGATGGTGCTGTGCGGCAGATGATCAGGGATAGATAAAGCTGTCAGTCCCTTGATGCTCCGTACACCGCATCTCAGAAAAAACGCTGCTTTGGTATTCGAGTCTTGTGCTGTCTGGCTCTGACGCTCCTGCTGCACCTCCTTCTTCAGTAGGGGGAGGGGACAGAGCCATGTCTTGCATTACCAATCAGAAAGCCGGGATGCTCAGGCGCACCTCTGCTGGCTTTGCGGTTCAACAAGCTCTACCCAGAGATACTGCGCTCCTTTCCCTACTCTTCACATCAGTTTTTAATCTTCACTTGTATTTTTGTTGTTGCTTTCTCTTGTTTCTCCATCTTTGTTCCTTCTGAGTGTTATTAATGTTATGCGTTTCCTTTTATCTTGTAAAACACTGGACCTCTCTCACCTGTCTTATCCACAGAGAGCTGAGTAAATAAACTGCCATTAGGCGAGCCGACAGCGAGCTCAAGCCACATGGCAGTCACTCCGAGTTCACGTGGCAAAAGCTACCCGTTGCTCTTCTCTCTTGCTTAATGGCGATATCACAACAGGGCTGGTAGCTTTGCTTTGTTTGATCTCTACTTACAGCAAAATACCGTAAATACACTGATTCTGTTAATATGCCTGGCTGGAAAACTGTCACCTCTCCATGACACTGCAATGTTAGATGCAACAAAATTTATTTTTCCTTACGTTTTGTATGAAACTGCCATGATCTGAGTTTTTGAGTTTGTTGCTTGTTGTTTTATTGTTTTCCTTTAGCTTATTTTTCGAGATTCCTTGTACAGTATGTTTGGTTTCCCACTGTCTACTTGTGTTATCACTTTTTCCTTCTGCCCTCACTTTGCTTCTGATGTTCATTAGTCTGACTCTACTTGGAATCACTCTTCCCAGTCTAAACTCCTGAGTCTCACCTTCTCATCAGTCTATCATGCTTCTGTTTGGAATCAGTCAGACCTCTATTGCACGTTTGTAACTGGTTTAAAATGCTGCAGCCCAATTTTTAACTGGTACAGGCAAAAGAGAGCACCTTACTCCAGTTTTGGTCTCCCTGCACTGGCTCCTGGTTCACTTCTGAATTCATTTAAAAATCCTTCTGTATGTTTTTAAATCTCTGAACAGTTCTGCACCCTCCTATCTTGCTGATCTGCTGCAGCCATATGTCCCACAGTGCTCTCTGAGGTCAGCAGATCGCCTTCTCTGTTACAGGTTCAAAACTGTGGAGTGACTTACCACTGCATGTCAAGCAGGCTCCCTCTCTCACTGTTTTTAAGTGTCGTTTAAATACAGTACTCACTTTTATTCCCTGGCTTTTGACACATGGTATGTTAGTGTCACTGTTAGTGACCGGTCTGTTTCCATCAGTGGTGGAGAAAGTATTCAAACACTGTAATTAAGTAAAAGTACAAATAAACCGACAAAAATGTACTCTAGTAAAAGTAGAAGTACCATATTGATATTTTTACTTAAGTAAAAGTAAATGAGTACTTGCTTTTAGTATTAAAGTAAAAGTACTTGCTAAATGTATTACTTAATGCAATCGTCTACAGTAACATTAAGTGTGCGTACTGTATGTATATTTTCTGTGATACATTAATAGTGTTGAGTCATTGTAATGAACAATGCTGCAGATAATACATGTTTTTATTGTGTTTACTCTGTGACACAGTTCACACTTGGACTTGTGATTCTGTGTCAGAATTTCAGGGATGACATGCAGAGTTAAATGTCATTAAGCAAAATAAGAAAGAGGAATGATTATATCTTTGAAAGTTTTTATTTAACACAAAGTAAAACCAATGTGTCATTTTAACTGCAGTAAACACATTTAAGTAAAAGTTGTCTGCCTGAAAAAAGGAGCATTAGACCTAACAAAGGAACAGACTCTGATCATTTCAACTCCAGTTTGTCATCAACTCTAGTTAGAATACTGTCTAGTCAACCTTGTAATGGGTCAATAGTGAAAATATTTTAACTTCCTGACACCATTTTCAAAACTTGGACCCGAATGTCGAGCCATTTGGAGACATCGCTTGTCTCCTAACATCCATGAACTGACACGTTTTAATATTGCAGCAAGAACGTATTGTTTAAATTCAGAAGAAGTTGGTTTTCAAAAAGGTTTTTTTTTTGGGGGTCTAATTTGAATTTTTGGGGAGAGAGACTCTGTTCTACTGTACTGAACAGTATTTCAATAGTATTTCAATAATATTTCAATAATCTTTCAATAAAGTCATGGGTGGTGTGCATCTTTGGACTGTCTCTCTGTGGTGGAATCCATTTTGGGTGTGTTAGTGGTGCTGTGGGTGCTCCCAGCTCCCAGCTGACGTTTATACAGTATTAGAATATACATCATTGGTCCATCTCTTCTTGAAGGTGGGTCTAATGTTACCTGTCCACTTTGCAGTGATTCAATGAACCAACTCCCCTCTCGACATCAGTTACTTTTAAACTAACGACAAATCAAAAAGCTGCAACGTGAAAGTAACTTGTAACTTAACACATTATAGAAATGTAGTGTAGTAGAAAGTACAGATACTTCATGTAATATGTAGTGGAGTAAAAGTAAATGTACCCACATTTAATTTTACTTAAGTAAGTACAGATACATAAAAATGTACTTAAGTACAGTAACAAAGTACTTGTACTTAGTTACATCCCACCACTGCCTGCCGGAACCTTGTAAGTACACCAAACAAACTGCTAGTAGGGTTAGGGGCCTGCAAAAGTAGGCCATTTAAAGATGTTCCTTTAAACCTGGCCCCACAATCAAACACCACACGTAAAGTGTTCTTCCTTGGATGTACACTCCGTGGTGAGGAATGCACCAGACTTGTCCCTCATCACAATAGATAATGAGGAGGCACTTTGGCTGCATAACCTTTACCAATAACATCAGCAAAGTTTACATATTCACAATGAAACTGGTCATCCTTTTCAAACCTTTTCTTTAACCCCAGAAGTCACTGTTCATCCACATAATAATTATTCTGAAGCAGAAGCAGTTCCTTTCTGAATGGCATTTTCAGATTTTAAAGCCCATCCAACAAAAATGCAAATTGACTAGCAATTTCTAAGAATATTTTATCTTCTCTTGGCATTTTTTTTTACTCTCATATAGTTTTTCTTTGAATCATGCATGTGTTTAAAAGTTCACCTAAATGACAATCTGAAATTTTATTTGCTGTTGCAACAGTCGTTTCAGAACTTGAACTTATATTCCTGTCTTACATTGGACCATTACCAATCCAACCAAGTACTGTTTTTATGACATATAGACCTTCACCACAACTGTTGACAACTTCCCAAGGTTCCAATAACTTTGAGGCATTACTACCAATCAGAAATTCAACCATTGCCTTTATGCGAGGGATTTGAATACCTGACAGATATGGCCAATGGGCCAGCTCTTCTGGTTTAATTATGTTGTCAGATGACACAGGCATCCTTTCTTGAGTGAGTGTCTCTGGTAACTATAGTAGTAAAGTATAAACTATCAGCTTTACTGGTTCTGTTTTACACAGACTGTTGAAATGCCCTGATGAACTTTCTGTATTCCAGGGGATTTCCATCAAACAGTGGAATGACTCTAGCTGGTAAATCTAAAAAAGCTAAGTCTGGTCCTCTGGACATTCAAAAAACAAAACAAAACAAAGCAAAAAAAAAATTGGTAGAAACGTTTCGTCTTCCGTCCGAAAGACTTCCTCAGTCTGAGCTGCTGTATTCAGCTCAGT
>JARVGS010001283.1:33859341-33873661 GCA_031762315.1 Hypsolebias antenori
TTTTTGTGTGTGTGTGTGAGGTGTGTGTGTGTGTTTGTGTGTGTGTGTGTGTGTGTGTGTGTGTGTGTGTGTGTGTGTGTGTGTGTGTGCGTGTGTACGTGTCCAGAACGTAACCCTGCAATAAACGAAAGACTACTTTAATCAAAATGACAAGAAATAAAAGATTGAAATGTTTCACTGTACGTGAAATGAATCCATAATATTTGAGTTTCACTTTCTGAAATGACTGACAAAAGAATTGACCAATTTTTTCACAATACTGTAATTATTTGAGATGCACCTGTAAAACACTTTGCTCTTGGGCAGTCATTAATCCACACTAGAAACAAATGTCAATTTCACAACACACAAAAAACAACTCTGTCTTAGTGAAGTGAACAAACTATTGAAGTAGAAGACAGATGAGAGCTTTAAGGCTTGACTGAGGGCAGATCAGGACAGGCAGTACCACCATGACATATATCTGAATATATTAACATCAATTAGAGCCACATGCAGGTCACTAATTTGATCAGTACACACAGAACTGGTAGAATTAATCTAAGTTCAATTAATAGATGAAATGTGACCAAGTGCGTACAATTATAATCTTTGGCAATGTGTGTCCTAGAACAACCAAGCTGAATCAGGGCAGTGCAGCATCAAGAACCACTGCTGCTGATAAAAGTCACCAGAGAAGCTGCACGCAGCAAAAACACAACATCACTCCACTCAGACCACTTGCCTTTTCGTCCATTTACCGCTGGACCTGGGGTTTTTTCCTCACTGGTAGCTGCTAACACAGAGACACATTGAGGCTTATTAAAAATGAGATTCTGAAACCTAAATGAGAGACCTTAAACTACAAGTTCTCATTCACAAAGTTCCAACTTCAGATGTGCACACAAACACCACAGTCCCAAAACCAAAGGCTGGGTGATTCAATAGTCAACAGTGGAAATTATTTAACGTTCTTTGGTGGGAAGAATGAGTTTCTGAAGAGAAACTGCATCAAGTCATCCAAGGAAGTCTAAAACTGCCTGAAATCTTCAACTAGAAGAAGTCACCTTTTGCACACCTTCATGTTTTGGTTTTGGTTTATTAATGTCAGTTTGTTTTGTTTTTGAAGACATACTGCAGGGCTTGTAGCCTTCAACTCAACTCAAACGTTATTCATAAAGCACATTTAAAACAAAGTTTGACCAAAGCTCTGAACAGATAAGAGGTCTGCAAAACAACAATCATACCATGCAAAAGAACAAAGTGTGAAACTGACATTATTAATTAAATATAAAAACATGAAAGATATGTAGAAATATCAGAGTCCCACTCAGCCTGAGAGCTTGACATCGTCACCTCACTGTTTTCTTGTGTTTGGCTCCCTCTTGTGGTGTATTCTAGCTTCTGCTCTCCTCAGTGTTTTCTCCCTCATGCAATCAGTTCCTCCTCTGCCACCTGCTGTGTCTCCCAGATGATGTTTGTGTTTATCCCCTCATCTGTATATAAGTCTGCGTCTTCGTGTTCCTCCTTGTCTGGACATTGTATCCTGTTTGTGCCGTGTGTCTTACCTTCCTCCTTAGTTCATGTAAGTTTGCTACATGTCAGCTTTTGCTTTTGTATCTATTAAATATGTATTCAACTCAAAGACCCGTGCTCTCTGAGTCCTGCCTGCAAATTGGTTCAAAACACAAGAAAGCAGTGCTTAATTTGAGCTGGATCCTGCTGGAACAGGATCCAGAAACGCTCTTATTTTGATAGGGTGTGTTCCAGTAACTATTTGCATGGATCTGGTAACTCATTTAGACTTACTCATAATAAAGTTATGAACAAATATGACTGCCTTGAATGAATAAAACTTGTATTGGATATGTAAACTGAAAATAATTACATACACACTAATTTTAAACACAACAGCCACTTATATGTGTTTCTTAATAACATATACAATCAGCCTCTTCTGCCTCTATCCTTCAAAAACATCTCCATCCCTAAAAGAGTGGTGGGGGTGACTGAGGAGCTAGCCAGGCAGTCCTACACGGGCAGGAGCTCACTGGCGTCTGGAGGTTTACATGTGGAGTCAGACAATCAATGGGCAGGAACAGAGTTGGGCTCGGTTCCGAGCCTGATGTACTTGACAGTCCCATCAAGTAAGGGGGGTGGGGGTGGGGTTAAGAAGATACTTGACAGAAGAGGAGTGTTTATAAATGTAGGTTAACATAGATGTTAAACAACCAGTTAAAATACACCAAAATGCAGGAAATAGCATCTACGTTCTTCAAAAATTTCTGGGGGAGGACCTCCAGACTCCCCTCCACCCCACCAGCTCACTCAGTATTTGCATTCCAGCATCGACTGGTTTACAAATTAAGCCCTGCAAGAAATGTAACATCTGTAATGATCATTCATTAAATTCCATGTCTGACTGGTATGATGCAATGATAGCTGGTAAATCAAAAATATGTTTCTTATGGTGAGAGGTTGCAGGTTTAATTTTTTTTTTTTTCACTTCTGGGATATCCATATGTCAACATGTCTGCAAACTTGGTAGCAGACATGTCCTGGTAGACTACTCTGGCCTTTGATGGATAAAGCTGGTTTCATGTCTGTCTTCTGTTACCCTTTTTATGAGCTGTCACCTCAACCTAATTTAATTAGTTTAGTAAATCCGGTCTAATGTGGCTTTTTGGAGACCCGGTTGAGACTGCGACACCAATGAGCCAAAAAAATAAGAAAATAAATAAATAAAAATAGAAGCATGCCACTTAGATTGGAGAGAAGAAAGTAAAAACTGTTGGAAGCTTCATTTTTGCCAGTTATGAATTTGTTCGATAAACAGTTTTATTTTAATAAGAAAGTAATTTAGATGAACAGCAAAAGACACATCAGTCTAGAAACTGATTAAAGGTCATGTCTGTTGGAGCAAACACACCTTTATTACCAGTGTGGGCTTCATGTGGCCCATGCTCCTCCTCTGTTCCCTCTTAGTGGATTCACACACAGTTAAAATAAAAATAACATTAGGGCTTTGGCAAATGTAGAATGTCACAAAATGTAAAAGCACAGCAGACCAATTATGTCAGTTAGCAACATTTTCCTTCTCTCTGCAACCAGCAGGGGGAGATTTTAAGACTTTAGCTCATAGAGACAATCCTCACACATGCTCATGCACACAATCACAACTACACACTACAAGCTGAGTGATATAAAGGAGTAAGAACAACAGCATTGGATCAATAAGACCCCATGCTGCAGGGCGGAAGGAAGAAGGAAAAAGAAAGAAGACCAAGATCAAATGTAGAATAAAAGGGGAAGGCAACACAAAAGCATCATCGGTAAAGTAAAAGAAAGATTGTCCACAGACAAACGAATGAAAGGAACCAAAACGAAAGATCAAAGAATTGACTTGGAAGGAGAGCAAGAAAAACGATGCACAGAAGAGAGGAGTTCTCGTGAACTCTGGCATGAATGAAACAGCTGACTGCTGTGACAAGATCTCCAAAACGTCCCTCCACCTCGCTGTCTGTCAGCTACTGCAAAACTACACACGTGTTTTCATACACACTAAATTATTTACAGACAAGAGCTTATTACATCTCAGTGGTCATACGAGCTACAAAATGCTGGCATGTAGTGAAATGCAAAGCAGATGAGCACATCTTTAGGACAACCAGCAAGATCCTGACAGAACAACATGTAACTACAGCCTCAGTCCCAACACAAACACAGCTGCAACAAGAACCGTCACATTGTGCAGAGATGAGGTTTAGTCTCCATTGAGCACAGCCAGACTGGGTTTTCATCTTAGTGAGATGTAGCTAAACCAGCACTCTGATACAAACCTTCACATGGCTGCGCTTCTTCATCTCCATTCTCTGAGAGTAAAATATAAAAAGAACCAAGTGGAGATGTTATGGCTGGAAGGAAAACATAGAAACTCGTAATGCAAATTTAAAAAATCCTCACATGTAGGCCTGTTGCGATAAACAATAAATCAATTAATCACATGATAAATAAAAATTATCAACCTCGTTTTCATTTATCAGCTTTATTGTTTCTTCATGTCTCTTTCTACAGAAGACACTGGATCAACTCCGGTGCTCTTCACTGATCCCTCCCTTTCTCTTTTCTCTTTAAATTTGTTTTAGCTGTCCAAAATTGCATTTTTGGATCGTTAAAAACAGCTAAGCTGAGAAGCTAAGCTAATAGGCCGACGTCAGGGGAAAAAAAACTGTCTTGTTGAAGCTCCAATATTCATGGTTGAAACTCGTGCCTTCATGTAAAAAGTTGGTTTTCTCTGCAAAAAGAAGCTGAGAACTTGTTTACTGATTTTTTTAAAGCTTTGTATGAAAAATGCTATGCTCAAGAGCTCAAACCACACCGAGCGTCCGCCATTTTGAGAACCGAATGAAGGAGAGACAGCCCATGTCACGTAAAGAGGCCGCCCTCTCATTTTTCTTAGAGACATGCTGCTCGCTCCCTCACTATCCATCCTTTGGTTCAAACCATCTTATATTGCCATCGGGTGATCAAAAAAATGTACTACACGCAAAACAAACATTTATTCTTAAATTTTACAATAATTACTAATTATTGTCAAATTTCAAACTATTTTATCGTTTGTCGCAATAATTTCTGTGTCAAACCAGCAAAATGTGTTATTGTGACAGGCCTACTTATATTAAATCCTGAACAGGTCCTTCAGCAAATAACAATCCTTCGTCGTCAGTCATGAAGCATGAGTCAAAGCTCTTTCTGACACTCAGTTTGATCAAGTAAGAACATCTCCAGTACAGAGCGCTCTACTTGTATTTAAGCCACTTTGTGCAGTAACCATACAATATGAATAGACAAGACTTACTTCTGTCTTTTCCTGTGGGTGGAAGCTGTGGGAGTTGTCGCCCTCGTCTACTGGACATGGGCGTGCTAGTGGGACTGGTCTGGACTGATCCACTACGAGGATGTGCCCTGCGTGACAAAAAGCAGTGAACACTGACGTGAGGCACAAAGTAAATCAAAAGCGAACGGTGGATGCTGGGTCAGGCTATGCTGCACCCACAGAACAGTCATTGTCAAAGAAAAGAAGCTGCTTGTCATAGACACGTGTAACAAGTCGAGCATATTATTTTAGCATCGATTTAAAAAGACAAATCAGCATTTTAAAGTGACACCCACTGTACAAACGGCAGATCACTATAAACTTCACAATGTGACGTACACAGCAATGACATTTGGCTCATGGCATGGAAATGGGGGAGGGGTAACATTAACCGTAAGGAACTGAGCTGCAATTTTTTTTTTAAATCGCCAGGTGTAACTGCACGTTCAGTCGACTCATCGAGCTGCGGGGGGTAAAGGAAGAGTTCAACGGACCAGTGCGACCATGCGTTCAGACTGTCTCCAGGGAGCTTGAACTCAAAGCAACAAATAAATGAACCAAACAGAACAAACACAACTTCACTTGATGTAAGTAATGGAAATCAAGTTAAAACGTTGGCCCATCACTGCTACACTCGCACACATGTATGAGCAGTGTGGTGGAATCCAAAAATAAACAGAGGAGGCAAGCTTTCCGATGTCAGGATCGCTCAGGTGTGTAAAGAAAATACAGAAAGTTTGCAGTGCAAGGGACGAAACGGGGAAAAAAATGGCAAGGTGGATAGGAAAAGAGACGATGTTAGGTAGGAGGTAATGGAATAAAAAGATGAGGTAGGAGATAGGTGAAGCTGGGTATCAGGGTGTGGGGACTGGGAGAGGATGGGAGTGGCATGTGTAGTTCGGGGTGTGGAGCGTTTACTCTGTGGGTTAGTCAGGAGTTGGGTAAAAACCCGTCAACTAGAGTCTGTTTGGGCTGTGTTAGTTTGTCAAATGTTTTAGCTGCACAATCATTTAGCAGAAGAGGAGCAACTCTGGAGGCTGAAACAATTTCTTGGGCTGAATTAAATCTCAGCGTAGTGGCACAAGTTTCTGGGAGTTTCTCCCAGCAGATGTGATCCAGCTGGGAGGTTGATAAAACAAAGAGCGGTTGAAATATTGACCAATCAGCTGCAGCATTCTGACCACAGATCGATAAATACTGCTCAGCTAAAACTACAAATGTTCTGCAGGAGAAACGTGCATTCTAGTTTTCACATTAAGGACAAAACGGTTCATCAAAGAATCTATTTGGTTCCATTCGCTTGCCTTGATGTAGAGATATGTATTGTTCAGTTCAGTGCATGTACCAAAAAAGCTTTGCCTCAGTAAAATAGTTCAGCGTTCAGCTGCCAGGTCGGACAAGAAAATAGCTCACGGTAAAGACAAAGGAGACTCAGAGTAAAGTTTTGACAGGAAAACTATTTAAATTCTGAATTTAGTGCAAACTGTTTTAAACCTTGTTTGCCAAAGAAATAAAAAGCACTTCAAGATCACCAATACTATTTTCATTAACTGTCCGAAAGTTGCTCCCAGCCTAAACCTAAGACTGACATGGCAACATGCTTAGTGTAAAACCGCCCCATTCTTTTAGATGTATGGTTGTGTTTCTGGAGTATTGATGAAATAGACAAATTAAATTAGTACACAGAGCTGTATATGGACTGAGCGGTGGGGTTTGGGGTGTGTGGGCACCTAATTTTGTGAACTGTTCCACCCCCCCTTACAGGGATGTATCTTTCAGACACACCACCTACATGAACATTTTAATGGCAGATCAATCTGACCCAACATGGTAGAAGAACTTCATTACAGTTCAGTGTCTATGCTGAGTTGTTATAACAGCAAAATGGGAAACTACCTCATATTAGACATGAAGTGATATCGTTATGGCTCATAGATGCATATAAAAACAACTTCCTCTTTAATCCTCTTAAGAAATCAGAAATTCTGAAAGAAGAATTCAAGGACAGTGGACATGGTACCACGTCATGCTATTTCTTTATAGCTAATAAAACTGGTAAACAGAACTGTAGGGCTTTGTACTCAGCTTTATAAAATACAATTTTTGCATAATTTGGAACGAATGCCACAAATCTATCCTGATAATAACTGTGTTTTTGACCATATTTAGATTTATTTAAAACACCAACGATTGTTTCTCTCTCCAGCGTATCTAAGCCTCAGCGAAATGATTGTACAACTAAAACTCCAGTTTGCTGTTAGCTTGGTTAGCCTCTCCAATCTGGGTCACACCTCGTCATGGCAGGTGAGGGGGGTGCGGACCTCCCAGATGGCAGAGACGGCATCGACCTCATGAGTGACGAGTCGTGGGGGCGTTCAGAGGAGCGCGAGCGAGATGTGAGGCGCTCTACAGTGGGCCGCTGGTCTGCAGAGCGGGACCTGCTGTGAAACTCGTGTCTGTCCATGGCGCCGTAGTTCCTACAGAGGTTGTTGAGAGACAGGCAGGCACTCAGTGTGACTCCACTTCAGCGACATTAGACTGGCAGGGTGGACAGTGTGAGCAAACACTCTTGTTGGACACTGATACTCCAAGAGGAAAGTGCTTATGGACCACAATTACATTTTTTAATAACTAACAATAATATACACTTCTCGTTTTATAAGCATGGAAATAAAATAAAATAAATAAAAGTGAAGAAAATACCACAATCAACATCATTAATGTTACAACTACTTAAAATTATCAAATTAATTAATTAAAATAGCAGACAGGACATAACCAATTATTTCTAAATTGTGTAGATTTGCATGCACGGTAGTTTTTCCACACACAAAAAAAGGTCAATGCTCTTTATGTGGTAATTCTGAGGATGCTTTATGAGGTCTCCTTGACCACAAGTAGATCTTTTATTTTTCCACTCTGACTCAATGAAATGCCCTTATTTTATTTTATTTGACTGCTCCCTTCTGCAGGGGTCACCAAATTGAGTGAACCAGCATGAAAGATTTGACAACTTTTTAACAATGAATGATGCCACTTGGGATCAAACCTGAAGCCTCAGGATGGTGAGACCACGACACTGACCACTGAGCTACCGCATCAACTCTAGTGTAGTGTGGTAAATTCACTGTCAAGTTGAGAAAATGTGCACAAAAATAAGGACTATGTATATGTTATTTATATAAAGCTGAATATTCACTTGTTCACATTAAATGGGTTTCATTGGTTTTAAATTTTCACTCATTAATTCTAGTGGGGAAAAAAGCTCAGACATTGTTTTAGCACATGATGAAGGCAAATTGTGACTTAACAAGTCAGAAAGAAGGTGATGTTTCTCATCCAGGGAAGTCATTGACAGTGCAGAGGTAAAATAATTAACAACTTAAGGGCAGAAAGAGGAAGGAAAAAAACAACATATAACAAGATATAACAATGCATAAACTAGTCAGTCTTAAAGACTAGAAATGTTAACAAATACAAGGGATTACAGCATGCACGCTGGCTGTTTTGTACTTTACCAGCTCAAAGGCATGAAAACATTAAAGATTTGTCTCGTAAAAACATGACAGTTAAACCTATTTGTTTTCCATAAGAAGCAGAATGCTTGATGGTCTCTACACGATGAAAATACTTGACAACTTATTTTATAAAACTGAGTAGCCACCAAAGTTAATTTATGGTGAAAACATGTAAAAACCAAACATTTTCTGGATAATTTAGTTGAAAACGTAATCAACAGTTTAAACATAGGGACAATTACAAAAAATGTATAATGGTGTTGATAATGTACATGTGTTTTGGATCAGTTTCTTTGAAGAATGAAAAATTTGTCCAGAAGAGGCGATTTCTCTTTTTGACCTAAACTGACAAAAAATAAATAAATAAAAAAAAATCAGCAGAAATCTGAACATCCTTTTACAACAATAATCATGTGCACATTTTTATTACAAAGTTGTTAAAACGACCTAAGAGTCATGAACAATGTGTAAATAAAATTTTAACAAATAAAATATTTAATTAGATAAAATGAGAAGGGGACAACAATGACAAACATCCGACGTATATAGTGTCCATCCATCCATCCATCCATCCATCCATCCATCCATCCATCCATCCATCCATCCATCCATTATCTTTACTCAGTTCTTCCTTTTTGGGTGGTGGGGATCACTGGTACCCATGTCCAGCAGTCACTGTGTGAGAGGCGGGGGACACCCTGGACAGCTCTCCAGTCCATCACAGGGACACAGAGACAAATGAAACAAACAACCATTCACTCTCTCACTCACACCTAGAGACAATTTAGAGTCACCAATCAGCCGAGCATGCATGTTTTTGGTCTGTGGGAGGAAACTGAAGTACCCGGAGAAAACCCATACATGCACTGAGAGAACATGCAAACTCCACCCAGAAAGGCCCCCAGACCGGGATTTGAACCGGGGGCAACCTGCTCGCTGAGAGGCAGCAGCTCTACCAGCTGCCCCAAAATGTATTCTTTAAAAACAAAATCGTTTTAACTTCCTGACTTCCCCCAGCAAACATTCATCCTACCATGTCAGCGTTATTTGAACGTGTTTTCTGCGTTCATTTACTCATATCTACTTTTGTCTGACTCATTCCTCGCTACCTGGTCCGACCGAACGGCAGATCAGCTCCGTCGTCTATTCCACGTCACTCGGCCCTCAAGAGACTACAGGAACAGACTGAATAACAAAAGAAGATGATGGTGATCCATTTCAGTTCTTGTTTCTGACGTTCTTCTGCGTTCACTCTGAACCCTGCAGTGTAACACCACTTACAGTGTGTGCCATGCATTTAATTAAACAAGTCACAGTTTTGGTCGTGTCAAATGGTGGCATCCTGCTGTTCATGTGAGGATTCCAGCTCCTGGTCCTCCTCTACTCGTCAATAACCATTTTCTTCACAGTCAGAAGCAGCAGGTGTCTTCAGTTAACCACAGCTGTGGCATCCACCTTCATGACAGCATGAAGGATGTAGCTAAACCACTGACTGGCGCTCGACCCGTGGTGAAATCAGCTTAAACTAAAACATTTACTGTATATTTAGATCAAAGTTCATGCTCAATAATCCAGGTGGAAAAATCCAGTAAAGTTCAGTCAGGTTGGGACGGTTTCTTTTTGTTGAAGCGTTTTATCTTTCATCCTAATGACTTCATCATTCCGAGGAGCCAAAACAAGTAGCACCTCACATAGTGGGTCAACCAGTTTGATGGGGCTAAGATGGTTTCTGTAGTCCACCCTCTCCCCCAACAAATCGTTTGAGGCAGTCATGGTCAAAGTGGTTCAAAACACCAAAAGTTGGATGAGTCAACTAAAACTGGTTGACCCATCATGTGAAGGTGCTATTTATAAGATTGAGTTTGTTGTGGCTCCTCGGACCGATGGCGTCTTTTGGATGAAAGACGAAACATTTCAACTAAAAGAAACCGTCCAGATGACTTGACTGAACTTTACTGGATTGATCTTTAGTCTAAATCTAATGTGAAAATTCATGCTTATGCTTTTACAGCTGGAGTCAAGGAATCCTATTGGAAAATCAAACACTGTTTAAAGAAACCTTCATATTTAGTAAAAAGGACATTTTGATTCTGTGCAAATTAAAGTCAGTTTTATCAGCTGTCCAAAATGTATGTTCTGAGCCCCACTGATAAAATGGTTGTCTAAAGAAGAAAATAAAAAGTTGAAACTTTGCTGTTGCCAAAATCATAATGTGCACTTAGGCAACTCTTTTGGCCTGAAATAAGTAAATTGCAAAATTTTATTTAAAAAAATAGTCTTGATTTGAGTAAAACGAATATAAAAGGCAAACCTTGGTAGCTACCTTGGTAAGTAACTATGTGAATAAACGAGTAAATGTTTCAGTAAATGAACAACTAAAAATGATCTTAAAAAATTGATAATTTGTGGAAACTGACTGATTTTTAGGACTGAATGTGAGTTTTCTAATTTGTTTTAAGAATGCAGCATCACACTGTGCGCTGTACTAAACCTACTTGTTTGAGGATTTCTCTCCTTCACAAACTGAAATGAGCTTCCTATGTAGGGCTGCTGGGCTCAGACTGAAGCAGAAAATACACTAGTGTTCGACTCTAGACTTGTATAAATCAGAAGTCAGTGTGTTACCTTTCATTCTGGTGCTCCAGATGTGAGGCACTTTTTTTAAATAGTTGTTCAAAGAAATGCAGATATGTGACAGGAATGGACACAAGAGGGAAAAGTTATGCACAAGGAATAGATTTATCATAAAAACTTGTAAATAAACGCTAGAAATATATGAAATCTCCAATGATTTGGACCTTCTTGGCTCATCTTCAGTTGTGTGGATGCGTGCAGGACTGAACTTGTTGGCAGATTCTCCTCCGCTGTTCTGTTTTACAACTTGCCACTTACGCCGTGGGTGACAAAATATAAAAACTAAAATGTGCACAACAGACCGAAATGACAAGGATATTGTTGAGAAGTCATTTGTAAGACTGAGAACAGCGAGTTTAGAGAAAGAGTGAGGAGCACCTTCATTTTCCTCCACATCAAAAAGACACTGTAGTCGAGGTGGTTCAGTTCTGATTATCAGGACGCCTCCGTCACGTCTACCTCTTGAGGTTTTTGTGGCCACATCCCACCAGAGACCCCAGGACAGACCCAGAACTCTCTGGAAGGAGTATATCCTCTGGCCTGCATTTTGGGATTCCCCCAAGAGGACCTAAAAAGGGTCGCTGGAGATGTGGGCTTCCGACCGCAGGTAAATGGGAAAAATGTTTTTCATCTCTGCCAATAGATTTTAAGGACAGTTTTTCTAAATAAACCATCTGCAGTTTAAACAGTTTAAGGTCACTGGTAATTAGACTGTTTACCATTTTGTGCTGCAGACAGTTTGATGCACTCAGTGATTTTCTCCCGTTTAAGTTATGGTGTCGCTGCTTAGTTTCAAGCAGCATCTAAAACCATCAAGCCTTTAAGATTTAAAACCATCAGAGCAGTTAAGACTTTGTATGAAAACCCCATCAGATCACATCACTGTTGTCTACTTTGGAAACTAAAGAAGATGGAGTTCAACAGTTTTGTAATTTATCTTTGAACGTTTAAATGGACAAGCCCCCCCGGGGTGCTCAGTGACATTCAAGTTCCTCTTCGATCCACGGGCTCACCATTTCATCGAGCAGTGGGAACTGGAAGTTTCCTCTCTAAAACGTCCTTGGTACAAACAGCATATTTGTAAGAATGATTAATATGTGGAATTTGTGTGTTGCAAATTGACCTAGGCTATAAATGTTCTTGTGTTCAGTATCTGTTACCACTTGCCCCCTCAATAAATAATCTATAAAACTGTTCTTGTTGGATGATGTCATCTTATTGGCTTCACCAATCAGTGACCCGCTGCTTGTGTTGGTTTTCACAGCCAGATGTGAGGCAGCTGTGGTGGGAATTGGTACAGCAAAGTCTGATGTTTTTCAGATGGAATACGTTGGCCTGACTGCACCGGGCTGGACATGAACTGTTGCATCACTCAACGCGGCTAAAATATCAGATTGTTGTCTGTAAATGTGGAAAAGAGTGTGTAAAGGTAAGTAAGTAAAACTTTATTCATACAGCGCTTCTCAAGATAAAAATCACAAAGTGCTTCGACAAACAAAATAACAAAAGCACAAAACAAATTGAACCAAAAGCAGATTTGAAAAGATAAAATTTTAGCTGACCTTTAAAGGAAGCCACTGAGTCCAGTGACTGGAGAGTTTAAAGATGGGAGTTCCAGAGTCTTGGAGCCACAGAAGAAAAGTTTTCAGTTTTGTCTGGGGGACAATCAGCAGGTCTTGATCACAGGACCTCAAAGCCCTGATCAGGTTGTAAAAGTTCTAAGATGTAAATTGGTGTCTGTCCATGCAGAGCTCACCAAGTCAAAACCAAAACCTTGAAATCCACTCGATAATGAACTGGGAGCCAATGGAGTTGCTTTAAAAATGGAGTTATGACAAAAGTTGGAAGATCTAGTCAGGAGTCTAGCAGCAGCTTTCTGTGCAGACTGCAACTGGTCTGGGGAGGTTGTGGTTAAACGTGTGTGTACAGTGCATTGCAAAAATCCAGGCGAGACGAAAGAAAAGCATGAATCAACATTTCCAATACTGGACGAGAAACAATACGGCTAAGCTTGGCGATATTTTGCAGATGGTAGAAACAGGAAGAAACCAGAGACTTTGCATGAGTTTCCATAGTAAAACCTGAATCAATGGTTTTTCCAAGTTTTCTAAATGAGGATTTAGCAAAATGACCAAGAAGCCCAAGGATCTGCTTTATCATTGCAGTAGGTTTTTTTTTTTTTTTTTTTTTTTTTTGGTCTAGGACAAAGATGATTAATTCAGTTTTTTTTTTTTTTTTCTCTATTTAGCCGGAGAAAACTTTCAGTCATCCAGCTTTTAACTCAATCCAAACAGTTAAGTCCAAAAGAGTTGAGGAGGATGTTGACAGTGAAATGGTGCATCATCTACAGCGATGTGGATATCGTTCCCACAGGAGATATAGACAGTCACTAAATAGATTGAAAGAGAACAATGTGAAAATTACTTCCTTTTTAGGGGTTCAGCCTTTTGAGATATGCATCTTTAAACTACCAAAAATACATAGTTCTCCCCCCCACCCTCCCCCCAGTAAGACCATTGTTGTTTCAGCAGAGTTGAACCCAACCTCATTTAAATGATGAGCTCATGAGATGTTTGCCTGTTCAGAGGATGAAACTGAACCCCACTTTGCTTCAGGTCAGTGTGTTTACAACTGAGATAAAACTGCCTGAAAGAGTAAAGTGGTGTATAAATGTGACTTTGGGTTTGAAAGCCCTCTGTGTGGTTAAAAAGAGAAGTTTTATATAAATGCAGTAATTTACATTGTGTTGGATGAAGCTGTTTGCCTGAACTAAATAAACTGCCTCCATTAGTCGCTTCAACAACAGTAGAGAGCTATCAGTCAACGCAGCACGGCTAAACATGAATAGTTCAGAGATCTTGAACGATCTGATTTCAGGGCTTTCTGTGAGTATTTTTCGTTTTCGTTTTCTTTTCTCAGCCGGTGAATCGTCCCCGAGCGTGATGCTGCAGGGTCACAGATGGAGCCAGTTTTCAGAGCCGAGGACTCCCAACTGTTTGAAGCTCCAAGCTCAGGTCAAAGGCTACAGAGCAGCCACATCTGGAGCCTGCTAACAAGCTACTGTCCATGATGTGCCCATCACACCCAGCAGATCTTAGAACGCTGACAGCACAGAGACGCACCGACTGCTTTTTTGTGTGCACAGAACACTTGGACACATGAATAAATGTAGACAAAACAGGTCTGGTCTACTACACCAGGAGTTTGATTCAAGATCAAAGCGAGGACTTCTAGAGCAATACAGGTAGTCCTCGACTTACGAACGGGTTCCGTACCTACAAACCGTTCGTAACTCGATTTTAACGTAAGTCGG
>JARVGS010001283.1:34379762-34391010 GCA_031762315.1 Hypsolebias antenori
TTCATTCATTCATTTATATATTTTATATATATATATATATATATATATATATATATATATATGAAATTATATATGTATATATTAATTATTAACTTTGGCTTTCATGACAGTATTGTCCCTTACTTCAAAGTGGAACACATTCAAATATTTATAAAGATGCCAAATTTATAACTTTATAGCCATTCATATATTTACATAAAGATGTCATGAAGTGGCATTACACAGTGTAGTTTTAATAAGTCATTAATATTTATCTTTTTACCTCGTGTAACACATTAGAGTTATAAAGATGTCAGTAATTGTTAATACACTGTCAATAGGTATCATTACACTGTCATTAATATTTATCCATTTATATTTATCCTTTTACCTCTTGTAAGTTATGCAGATGTCATTAAGTGTCACAACTCAGTTGTGTGTCATTACATTGTCATTATACTGTCTCTGAGCTCTTCAGGTAGTTCTGTTTACCTCATACCGGTAGTTTGATTTTTGAGCTAGTATCAATTGTTGGCTATGAGGCCTTTTATAGATAGGTATGTCATTTTAAAATTCTGTCCTATTAATGTGGTATTTGATGTCAATATTAATATTTTTCTGTGGTAATTATCAATGTTTAGTGCAGTCATGTTGTAGGAACATCCCACGACTGATCAAAGTTATACAGCAGGAGGCACCTGAACTAAATTTCATGTGCTATTGCACAACCTTTTACAAAATTATGTTTCTACTTTTCTCATTATGTGTTACTGAGCATAGATTAAACAATAGGAGTTTCAGTCTGCAACAGAACACATCTGGAAATGGTGACGGTTGTCTGAATACTTTCTGAGGCCACTGTTCACATCACATGTAGTGATGCATTATGTTTTGCATGAATCTCCATTCAAAGTCATTTTCTAATAATATAATTAGCCTAGACTATTATTGGTAGACACTAAGCCTGTGATCATATCAACTCTTTTACAGCCAAATAAAATGCTCTTGCAAGCTGTCTGACAGCATTTTCAAATTTTTGATATGTATAAAGCTGAATGAACAATGTAGCTTGTTCTCCCTGCAGAATTCTATTTTCAATGGTTGTTTATGGGGGAAACGTTTGAGTCATGCTTCCAAATGATAAAGAGCTGGTTGTGTTTTCCTTCAGGTTCTGGTCTCTTTCCGTTTCGTTCATCCCTCCATCTCTCTGGCTCTTCAGTTGCCCTTCTTTGGTGTTTTCTCCCCCTTGGCTGGACACTTTGTCCTTATGCTCTCTGTCTCCTTCTCCTCATGCCAGTCCTCCTCCTCCTCCTCCTCCAGTCTGCCTGCACCCAGTGTGAGTGATAAATTATTCGTGGGCATGCTCTAAGGGCCCAGGGCTGCTCATTCCTGCACACAGAGGACTTGCATTGATCCAGCCTCTGGTTCAACTTAATTGGAAACCCAGTTACAGCAGCTACAGACACACTCTCACACAAACACAGGGCACACACACACACACACATGCAAACATCTGCATCTATATTTGGCAAAATGGTATAAACACACACACATGGTGTAAGGCACTATTGTGCAGTAATATAGTACTACAAATACTGGGCGCATGGTTATTACAAATGTCAACATAATTACTCATCACACAGACACGTGCATAACCTCCATATTTATTTATTTATTTATTTATTTATTTATTTATTCAAGTGCAGCAGAATTAACAACAACGGTAAATATTTTTGACAGATAATGAACACACTTGCAAATGCACACACAAATTAATGCAAACACTAAAATTTGAAGGATAAGAACAAGTGGACTGATGGAATGAGTGTGTGCATATCACACACACATATACTGTATTATAATCACAAGTCTGCATTCTCAGCAGCACTAAAGTGGAGTAACAGTCCACAGTGGAGCAATATAGGCCCAGGTTTATCGATTTGACTGAGACACTGACTATCATAGAGCTAATAGATTACATCAGACACATCGAAGTGGCCCAGTCAATGAGGCCTGATCCTATTAACTGGGGATTTGTAAACAGTTGTGTGCTCACTGTGACGGCTGCTGTACTGCTTTGTGAGCCTTATCGAGGGGATGATGGCTGTGAAGGTCTGCAGGATGCTCGTATGTTCTAATGTTCAGGCTGCAGACCAGTGGAACCAGCGCACACAGATTGTGGGAGCCTTATTTTCAACTCTGTTAGCGCTCAGCTAAATTGTTTTATTGGATGAAATGTGCTGCTGTTCTCCACTTTCATGGGTAGGCATCAAAAAGTTGATTGTTTTGATTTTTGTAGTTGTACTTAGTGCAGTTTTTCTTTTTATTAACCCTTTATCATTTGACCATCATTGATTGCATATTGTTTATTGGCCATTATTTAGTTGTATTGTTTCTAGACTGTTATTCTATTGGAAAGACAGTGTTCAACACTTCTGGGTTAGAGTTTTAGTCTGGGGGCTAACAAGACATACTACCGGTAGTTACACTATGTCTTTACAATGTCACAAATTCAAACACCAATCAAAAGAACCAAGCAGAATTGTGCAGAAACTACCGGTAGTTAATAGTATGAATGCTTATTAAGCATATGCAATATTGTTGTCCAGTTTTGCTTTAATATTGTCTCATTGAAAACGAATAAAGCTGTCTTAACATCCTTCAGACCCTTTGTGCTGTTTACAACCTTTTACTGCTCATTTCTGCTTTTGTTCTGCTTTTTCAGCTTCTTTAACCTAATTTCATTTTACACTTTTTTTTTTTTTTTGCGAGATTTTGTTCCCTTCAGCTTCTTTCTTCTAATATTAGCTATGTTGTGTTTCTGTTTTTTTTCTTTGTTATTGTCAGCGTTATGTTGCCTTTTCAATTCAGTTAAATTCAGTTTATTTATATCGCACTAAGTCATCTCAGGCACCGTACAGAAACATTCATGTACATGAAGAGTAATTTAATAATGTGCTTTATCTGAGGAGCAGACTGTTTTGAGTTTAACTCCATCACAGACTCATCTTGAGCAAGCTTGAAGGCGACAGTGGAAAGGAAAGACTCCCTCATGAGGAAGAAACATTTAGCAGAACCAGACTCCAGACAAGTGAACCAGACAAGTGGCATCTGCTTCAACTGGCTGAGTTTGATAAGAACAGGAAGGAGGAACAGATACACAATGGCATGTCAAGAATCACATGTTGATAGAAATAGTATCAGATGAAAAAGATCCAATTTTAACAATTAATTTAAGGAAATTAGGTCAATTTCTCCTCCAGTAGTCAATCCAACCCTGATAGGATTTATCAAAAAGGAAAGTGTTCAGTCCAGTCTTAAAACTGGACAATGTGTCAGCCTGAGACCTGAAAGATCTTCCTCCCATTCTGCTTTTGGAAACTCTAGGAACCTCAAGTAAACCTGCAGTCTGAGAGTGAAGTTCAGCTGATGTTTTGCATTTTCCCCCCCTTCTAAGCTGTGCATCCCCCACCCCCACCAGAAACTGTCACCATTTTTGTGCTCATTTGAGTTTATTTCTGCTTAATTCAGCAAATGTGTGCTCTTACAGTTTCCTTCTGCTAATTCCAACAGTGTTTCAGCTAATTTTAGCTGTTTTGTGCTCCTATTGGCTTCTTTCTCCTAACATGAGTTTTTCAGTTAACTTTTACTTTCCTGCTCATATCAGCTTCTTGAGCTCCATTTGGTTTCGTACAGCTTCAATTCAGTCATTTTTAGATAAATTGAGCTAAAAATTGGTCTGGTAGCCAATAATGATCCAATGAACCATATAGTGTACGTATATGTTTTTTATGCAGTGTTTTCTTAAAAATAAGGTTTTAATTTCCTTTTTATTTTCAGTCATTGCTGTTTAGTTCTTTTACAACTGGCTTAATATTTTTTTTCATTTGTTTGTTTGTTGGTCACTTTTTCTTTATATTTTTCTTTGTTTTGATCTGGTATAACACATTTTATTTTACTAACCCCTGTATAAAACAAGTTTTATTAATATATTTATTTTTATTTAGTTCAACTGTGTGCCAAAGACACATCATCTACATTAAAAACACTTAAAGCACTAACTTTGCTCTAAATCCATTTGTTTTTACACAAATCTAAATACACCGTTTGTAGAGCAGTTGACTTCTCTGTTCATCTCAAGTCCAATCCATCATCAGGAACACTTCTGTTCAACCAGCACTGCAGTTAATGCTGCTTGTGGATTTTTCTGTTTAATCTTCTGGTCTAAACCTTTTCACGTGTTCCTTCAGGGGGCTGTGCAGCAATGAGAAGTAAAATCTGAGAAAGGGGGAGTAGCAGTGTTCTCAGCCGGCAGTGTGCTTTTCAGAGCAAAATGACTTTTCCAAAATAAATAGATCTGTGTCACAGACTGCCAGGAGAGAGAAAAGTCCTCGGTTCAATAATTAATTCCTGAGTCGAGGGTTTTGGAGTGCCACTGATTGGGCTGATATTTTTTAATTCTGTTATGATACAAAGGAGGCCGTTTGAAGTAATTTGTCCCAGAGAGAGCGGCTTGGAATACCATACATGCTTTGATTTAGCAAAGCAAATTTAATTTTGTTTGCTTTATGCAAACCAGCCGGGGCCATGGGGCTTTCTCTGATTCCACCAGAGGGGTGATGGTGGTGGTGCTGATGATAGAGGTGGGGGAGTGCACACAACAGAAGCGCACTGCTGCCGCTAATATGTAACGCAGAACGTGCACTCACACACACACACAAATACATGCAGTGAGCAGCAACAGTTCAAAAGTACAAAGCTTGTTCCTCACATGCACACACTCGCAGTCCAATTCCTTTGAAATCAAAGCTTAAAATAATTGTTTGTGCATTGTGTTTTGTTTTATTACATCCTTCTAATTTTAGTGTTTCCGGTGTTATTCCCATCTAGTTGTTTTAGCTGCCTCTTCTTGGTGCTTGCCATGGTTTTGTTTAGTACTACTAATTAGTGTTGTAGTACTCTAGACTGGTCTTGGTCTTGAGACCGGTGTCAAGACCACTTTTTGATGGTCTTGGTCTTGTCTCGGTCTCAGACATTGAGGACTTGGGATTTTATTTCAAGACCAGTCAAGACCACAACTGTGGAAATATCACTAAATTTCCAGAATATTTTCCAGTTTGTTAACATCTTTGTTTTCATTGGATGCAAAATGTACTGATTCAAATCCAAGAGATAACATGACTCATTGCTAAATACATGTTTTTGTTACCTCTGTCACGCCCACCCCCTTTCACTTGCACACGTCACTCCCAGTGTGGCCAGATTGGGTGGTTTACTGCCAATTGAGTGGTTTTCATTCTGATTTTGGTGGGAACTCTGGGAAAATTTTGTTGGATTGTTGCATTTGGCCACATATTGTTAAATTACCTTGGCTTGTACTGATGTGTGTTCATGTTCAAACAATGAATATATGTAACAATATATTGACTGAGCAGATTTTTGTGTGGTGTGGCAGTTTTTAACAGATTTTTGGGCTGGAAAACCTCGACTCTATCTGGCAACACTAGTTACTCCAAGAAAGTGTAAAGTGATTGTCTGGGCAGGGGAGAAGATGTCTGCCATGTCATCAGTTATAAAATTTGGCTATTTAAATCACAAATATCTTTGTAACTAATATCCATTCATGTAACTTTTTAGGTGTACATCTACTACTTTATTGAAACCACTGTGCAACTAAATGGTTATACTTGGTCTTGAGTTGGGACTTATGAAGGATGTTTTACCACTTCAGTTTTTTAAGGTTTGCCATGTGATGAAACTGCTTCCAGTTTAAAAGTTGTGTAATTTTATTGTTGAATCACATGAAGTTAGGTCACTGTCTGATTTATTTGTTATGTAGTTTTTAAAATATAAAAACAGATACATTCATTCAAAAGCAAACTTAAAGTTGCAGTATGTAACTTTTATCAAAATATTTCATAATCAAATTTTATATTTTATTTTATTTGAGGTCTTGGTCTTGACTTGGGCTTGGACCCAAAAATTCTTGGTCTTGTCTCAGTCTTGGTACTCTCTGGTCTTTGTCTTGACTTGGTCTTGGTTTAGGTGGTCTTGAACACAACACTACTACTACTGAAAGTTACTCTTCACAATTTTTTCCTCCAATATGTGAGTGGAATACATCAGTATAAAGATGTGCCTGATAATTCATGAGACATCTAACACCCGGCAGCAGAATACTGAAGTGGCTGCTTGTTTGTTTTTTCCTCTGTGCACAGCTTTTCTTCACATCTAAGTGGAACTTCAGACATTGGCAAAAGTTACGAAAATATACCTACAGAAGAATCTGACTACATGCAAAATGATGATGTCACTGATGACGGTGGAAATAAATCCTTACCATGTAGTACACCTTTAAACACATTTATTATTATATTACTATTATTATTTTTTTTTTTTTGGATCCCCATTGCCATAACAATGGCTACTCTTCCTGGGGTCCACATCATAAAAAAACAAAACAAAAAAAAAACATTTATTACAAAGACAGTTACACACACTTAATATAACTTTTGTAATACAGTATATGATAATTAATTCATAAATGTATAATTGTAACACTTTATATAAT
This sequence comes from Hypsolebias antenori, assembly GCA_031762315.1. Classification (NCBI taxonomy): domain Eukaryota; kingdom Metazoa; phylum Chordata; class Actinopteri; order Cyprinodontiformes; family Rivulidae; genus Hypsolebias; species Hypsolebias antenori. The sequence continues at coordinate 34,386,313 of JARVGS010001283.1, forward strand.
AAAACAATTTAGCAGGACTCTTAAAAGCTCTAGCATTTGTTACATTTAACATAGATGAAGGAAGAGAGTTGCATGTTTTCATTCCTCTAAAAATATCAGTCTTTTGTCCAGCATTCCTGTTGCATGGTGGAATAACCTTTTAAAGCATGCCTTGTATAAAAATTGTGTAAAGTTTGGCTAAATAAAAGTTGATTGTGTAAAACATTTGGGATGTTAGATACTACAATATTTCTAAAAAGGCATACAAGGGCAATTTCAACCTTATTTTTAACCAAAGGCCAATTTAATGCTTTGTGCATGATGATAATATTTGTATATATGGAGTATCCTGATGCATGCTCAATAATCCAGGTAGAAATATCTAAAAAAAAAAAAGTTAAGTCTGGTCCTCTGGACGGGTTCAAAAAACAAAAATATGTAGAAACATTTCGTCTTTCATCAGAAAGACTTCTTCAGTCTTCAGTCCCCACTGAAGAAGTCTTTCAGATGAAAGACGAAATGTCTATTTTGGACTATTTTTAGTTTGGTTAAGTATTTTTCTGAAGCACTGGACCACACCATCAGACAATACTGCAAGTGACACAAAACAACTGTGTTAATAATTGGAGGGATTAATTTTAATGGTATATAATGTAAACATATTTTTATAACAGCTAGTTGTCTTCCCATCGCTGCAACAGTACGTTTAATCTGCTGAGACCACTCCAATCTGCTGTCAGTAGTAACTCCCAGAAGTCTAATTTCTTCTACCTGAGTAATGGCTGCTCCATTTATAGACAGGTTTGGTTTTAGCAAAGTTTTTAATTTCCAATTTGATCCAGATGCTATGCTTTTGGTTTTAGATAAGTTTAAAACCAATTTATTTGTATGCACACAATTTGCAAATTGTTTAAATTTGCTGGCCAAGGTGCTGGACAGTGTCTCAACAGATGAGCCTCACACATATATCGTGGTATCATCAGCATAGATCACTGCCCTGGCATGCTGCAGAACAAAACGCAGGTCATTAGTGAAAATTGAAAAGTTTTATATGACACTAAATATAAATATGACGATGGAAATTAATCCTTACCATGTAGTGCACCTTTAACACCTTTTTTTGCGTGTCATTCTAAGAAATGGCTGTGAGGCTGAGGCAGAGAGCGGTGGTATTTTTTTTCTCCGAATAAAAAGCTGTTCAGATTGGGTGCCTGTGCTGTTTTACTTTACTCCATTCAAATCATTTTCTTAGGGAACAATAATAAGTGGATAAAGCAGAAAAACCCAATTTCCTTTATGCTTTTTATGCTCTGAAAGAAAAAAAAACCCTCATTGACGACCCTTTGGTCTTTTGTTATAGAAAACTGAGCTAATATCCTCCAGCTCTCTGTGCAGTTTAAAGGTCTTAATTGGATTCCATTAGTATATTGCTTGACATGACACTTGAGTCTGCTCTATTAGAATTCCCCTGCCTGGGATTAAAAAGAGGACTTTCTCTACATTTAGCTCTCTGGACTCTTTTGTTAAGTATCAAATATTCTTTGTTGGATTCACAGTTTTTGACGCCATTATTAAAAATGGAGGCTTGACTAAAATATGTGCTTTTATGTGTAGAGAAACTGCTTTTAAAGGCAAGGCAGTGTCTTATTGCAGCAGCTTACTGTAAGTATCAGTAAACCTTGCAGTAATACAGTGTAGACTTTTTATATGAGCTCCACTGAGCAATCCACCAACATTAATCTTAAATCATGACCTGTTTTATGTTTCCTGTGAATTTCTTTCCAGTTTCACACAAAAACGGGTTTTCCTTGTGGTTTTAGTAGTCGATCACAAACTAAATGATGGACAAGTTTCAACTTATTCTCTTTTATGTTTCTTAGTTCGAGGCTGACATGGAGGGATGTTCAATATCTAATAGCCAAGACAGCAAAAATTCCAGACCCTGAAGATCCAGGCTGGACCATCAACGCTGCAGGCTACCATGTGCACCACAGGTACTGTGATGCAGCCATGGATGCTTTTGAAATGGTTTTGAGCACAAATATGCAACATCAATATGCTAAAAGAAAACCTGATGTATTCATTAGTTATTTTTTTTACCTAGTTGTTTCCTTTGATTTAAGCTTTAATATCACATTAATTATTTGTAATCATACATATTAACCATACCAACAAGACGTCTTGTTCTGACCTTGATAGTTTGTAAAGAAAATTGCCAAAATGTGGATGGTCTTTGAGGTCTTGGCTTCTTGAGTCTCATATTATAAACACAGTAAATTTCTCATTACTTGTGACAGTGTGGCCGTCTACAATAGTTTTAAGCAGGCGAAAACCTTCTGTATCTAGGTCAAGGTGATTTCTCATTGTGGTGGAGTAGTGCAGTCCTGCGTGGAACAAGGGGATTGTAGTGACAGTGAATCTATGACGTCCACTGACATAGCTTTGTTGTTGGGGCTTTGAATTAAGACTGGCAATGGTCTCATGCCTATGTTACGACTGTGACCATGACAAGGTCAACCCAGAACATCTGTGATATCCATAACTGCATCCTGTTCTGAGACTGCCATGCCATGGCAGGAGTATAATGCTCCTTATGGACAAAGACATGGACTGGAGTTGAGTGGATTTTTTTTTCTGACCAAACTTTTAGCAGCAGACACTTTGAGTTTTGAACCATGCTGTTTTAAACTGACTAATAAAACTGAGTGCAGCTCACTTTGGCAATGTTAAACTATGTTTTTTAGACTATGCCACTGCTGTAAACGGAGACACTTTTAGAAGAAGCCTAAGCTTTTTGATGTGTTTTTTTTCTTGAAGGCAGGATCTGGTCAGTCTGCTGTAAGCTGCTGAGGGTGCAGAAGCAAAGGCTCACACAAACATGTCTGTGTTGCTTCTATCTTCATGGTCATTTGGTCTAGATAAAATCTTGTCTTTTTATATTTTTAAAATCTAACTCTTAAGTCTTGTGCAATACCCAAACACATTTAAAAGCTTATACCAAATTGTGAATGCATGTCCGGTCCTACATCAAGAGCATATTACAGCCAAGATTTTGAGACACAGGTGTGACATAGAGAAAAAAAACTTTCTGACATGTATAACTTCCTTACCCATCTCTGCATGTATATGAATGGACACAGTTACATTATAAATGTTGTCTGTTTTGTGTAACACTACAACTGTTTTAAGGGACCACAGTCAAAGCTGTATTTCTAATTCTGTGCTTTTTTATTCTAATTCTCAAACTTTCTCTTTTTTGACAAGAGAAACAGGAAATAAAAATGTGAATGAAAGCAGACTTATTCACAATATGTGCACATTATAGTACAGAAACTGGAAGAGAAACAAGATTTCAAGAACAGCCAGAATGCAAATGTGTCACATTAAGTCTGTTAATGTCCCTGGGACACAATTTATGAACATTCAACATTTTGGGGGAAACATATTAAAGTTCTTGCTCAATAATCCAGATAGAAAAACCCAACTAAGTTAAGTCAGGTCCTCTGGACAGTTACTTTTTGTTGAAACATTTCGTTTTTTATCTAAAAGACTTCATCAGTCTGAGGCGCTGCAACAAACTCAGTCTTATAAACAGCACCTCCACATAGTGGATCAACCAGTTTGCTGGTGACATCCAGAACTAGTTGTTCACTTGTAAAAGGGGGACCATAACTTAATTGATCATTAGTGCCCTGATGGCCGCTTGCTATTCACAGAGGGCTGAGAGATACTAGCAATAACAGCATTGTGGACAGTTAAACCAGCCACTAGGGAGCTCAAGCCAGTGTATCTCTTATACCGGTCCCAAGCCCAGATAAATGGTGAGGGTTATGTCAGGAAGGGCATTTGACGTAAAACACTTGCCAAAACTATAATGCTTTTATCAAAGTGAAACTGTACCGGATTGGTCAAGGCCCGGGTTAACAATGACCGCCACCGGTGCTGTTGACAAACAGGGTAAGAAGGTGACAGTTGAACACGGAGGCCTCTGCCACTGTTTAATGATGGACATGTTATTTTCACAAAGATGTCTTCCTTCACTCCTCTCTCAAAGCAAGGATGTGAACATCTTCATCCCTGAAAGAGTGACCACTGGCCTGGAGATGTGTGTGGAGCGCAGAGTCCTGGCCTGATGATGTCGCTCTTCTGTGCTGGGCCATCCTTGATTGACTGACTTGATGTAGTTTTTATTTGTGCGAGATAAATTTTGAACTATGTCTTGTAAAGTGTATACCTGCACAAACCGCTAACAGATCTGTGTTGTGTCCTGTCGCTGCTTTAGTCCATGTGTTTCCTCCCTAGGGTTTTTCCTCCTTGTTATTCAGCTCCAGTTGCACCTGGCTCCAATCCTAATCATCCCAGGTGTTTGTCATTTTGTCTTGTTAGCCTTCTTATAAATACAGTGTCTTTGTGTTTCCTCTTTGGTTCGTGGATTGTGCTCCCACGTTTTGCTGCCTAGGCAGCTTTTGCTTTTAGACTCTTTATTTTTACCTGGGAGTCTCCAGTGTCTGCCTACACATGGGTTCACCACATTAAACAACAGATCATGTCAGGATCAGTCATTTAATTATATTTGGGTAAATGGGGCTGTGTCGGGATTTTTGTTCTTTCAGCCATGCTTGTGCGGTGTTTGATTTGTTGTGGTCTTCATGTTCCTACTTTTGTAAAGAATTTACCATTTACATGTGTGTGTGTGTGTGTGTGTGGGGGGGGGGGGGG